>VUQG01044320.1:55964-66574 GCA_015106755.1 Etia nguti
GAGGGTGGAGGTTTGCCCAGTGCTGTAGCGATCATGTCAGTGGGGGGATCGGGGAGTTTCTCTGTGAATTTCACATTCATGTGGCGGCGTGCTAGGTGCTTGCTCAGAAGTTTAGGGATTTTTCCATGTAAAAAGAAGTTTTCTTCCCACGCAGTGTACAGCGGACACTAATGTTTTTGTCAATTTTTACAGAATCAAACTCAAAGTAAGGTCAGTACTTCCACGCTATAAACGCTGCACGATCGTACTCTCTCCCGCAGTCGATATATTATCCATTGTTGATCTGCACAAGTCTGTTACCACGAACGTCGCACGTGCTTACGTCATTGTCATGAGACACTCTCACAAACAAAATCACTGTTTAGTAATGCAGTGTGCTTACGGGAAAGTAACAGTAATCTAATTACTTTTTTGCAATAGCAATCCCTTACTTTACTTGTTACTTGCAAAAAGTAATCGGATTACAGTAACGCATTACAAGTAACGTGTGTAACGCAAGAACTCTGGTCTGAAGTGCCAGGAGGATTACCAGGATTTATAGTAAATAAGTGAATGTTGTTTATATAGCACTTTTTAAGACGGGAAGCTATTACAAAGTGCTTCACATGGGAATATTAAAGCATGTCAAACAACACAACATATTACACACAAACATTACTCAAATGCCTGTCTAAACAGATGTGTTTTGAACTGTTTTTTAAAAGAAGCCACAGAGTTGACGGTGCGTAGCGAGGGAGGTAGACTGTTCCACAGCATTGGAGCTAGGGTTTGAAAAGCGCGATCCCCCTTTGTTTTCAAACAGGTCCATGGAATAGTCAGAAGACCACTATCAGTGGATCTAAGGATCCGGTTTGGAGAGTAAGGTTGAAGAAGCTCAATGATATGAGTGGGGGCCTCACCTCGTAAAGACATAATCGTAAAAGTGACGATTTTAACATAACACACACAGGATTTTATACATCAGGGGAAACCAAACAACCTCTGGCTAAGCTGATGGACCAACACAGAAGAGCTAACTCTCTTTCAATGATGAGGATGTACACATCCTGGACAGGGAGGTTTGTGCGGGAAATCAAGAAGGCCATTTACGTGAAAAGGGAAAGACCATCTCTGAATTGAGGAGGGGGCCTGAGGGTACATCTTTCACCATCTTGCAATGCTGTGATTGCAGCCATTCCCCAACTCTCTGTGAATGGTACTCATGGCCTTTGATCAGTGGTTATTGATCAATAATGTATTGATCAATGGTCTTTGATCAGTGGTTATTGATCAATAATGTATTGATCAATGGTCTTTGATCAGTGGTTATTGATCAATGGTCATTACAATTTACATGTTAATTTCCTCACGGCCCTTTGTTCATTCAGTGGGCTTCTTTAATACATTATGCAAATGTGCTGTTTATAAGATTGGGGAAACCTGCAGTCAGCTGAGACTGAAGAAGTCACTTGGATGAGTGACGAAAAGTTTCTCCCACTAAAAACGCTACGTCCAGATGAACAGAATCAACCTTTTGGGGTTTAGCTTATATAATGTTAGCTTATTGTTGCAAATGTAACAATATCAGGAATGAATAAGCAAGTTTCTGCATTTTGCATAGTGTTAGAGATCTGTGATGATCCTCAAGGTGAGGAGGAAGAGATGAGGTAGAAGTGAGAGAAGAGAGGGGAGTGATGAAGGAAGAGAAAGACATAATGAGTAAGTGATGATTAAAATTTACATGTACCAATGTTAAACTGTATAATATAGCTTTTAAAAGTGCGGTGGCCCTGAGTGGTCAACTTAAGAAAACACGAGCAAATAGAAAAACCCTCCAAAAGCACATTAAAAAAAATCTCGAAAAAACAGAATGGTCATATAATTCATATAATACATGTCTGCTATTAACTGTTTACTGTTAGCTTGTCACTTCCCAGAAACACTCCCGCTTCCTTTTTGTAAATTTTTTCTTTAGGTTTTTTTTGTGGGCTTTTTTTTCTGTTTCCTTTGTGTTTTATTCAAGTTCATTTGTTTTTTCAGTGCTTTTGCATCATTTTTTTCTGAAGTTGGAGTGCTTTTGACCTCCCAAGGCCACCATATGTACAATGTACAATGTATACTTTATTGATCCCCGTGGGGAAATTCCTCTCTGCATTTAACCCATTCACTCAGTGAAGCAGTGGGCAGCCACCAGTGCAGCGCCCGGGGAGCAGTGTGTGGGGGCGGTACCTTGCTCAGGGGTACCTCAGGGTAGCCGTTCAGGGGAATCGAACCCCCGACCTTGTGATCATGGGGCCACCACTCTACCTACTGAGCTATTCCTGCCCCATATATATAAAGCTATATGTGATTTTAAAATTCAAAGTAAGTTATAAGATGTACTACACATGTGGCCATTCTCTAGTCACATAGATCAAATGCAAGTAGACTGATTTGCAATGCCCATCTCAGTCACTGTATTTGAAATAGTGGGGCAACATACAAACTGCTGCCCACTCCTGTGTATTTTTTAGCTGATTAATTATATATAAGTATCTAATAATGTATTTGGAGATGTAATTACACGCAAATCATGCCAATGAGTGGAAAAAAAAAATTTCTATTAAATAACTTGAATCGGTGAAAAAATGGCTTACTGTAGCTTTAAATAATCCATCCTGTACTCTGTCTTTGTTTTAACATGTCACTTCTACGCGTGCCTGTGGTGCACCAGAAACATGCATTTTCACAAGAATATTAAATGACATTAATCATTCAGGAAGCAGAAATATTTGCTTTGATTTATGGCGAGTGGCTTTTAAGTTAAAGATGGCGCAATTGTTCCATCAGCAAACAATTCAATCACTCAATGGTGCTTTCTTGTAGAGGGCACAGGGGATAAGGAGCAAAGATGAGGGGGTGCATGGAGTAGTGGGGGGTTGAATAATTAACAGAGCTTTAGGCGAGGGATTTGCATACTCATACTTTGGAAGCTGTCCGTGTGAGAGAAACGACCAACTCATTCCTCATTCATGGAAATGGTCCGCTTCATCCCCGGTCATATGGCTCCAGTCTAAAAATACTTCAGAGGTCATTTACCAGGCTTATTACAATCAATATTTCTTCCGTGCCTCCCCCCTACACAGCTGCTCCCAGGTGGGATGCTGGTATGCTCAGAAAACCTATGCAGCATTTAGGGGGTCCAGTTGCTGCGTAAGTGTGGTGCATGAGGGTCAAATCTAAACTTCAAGGAAAAAAGCTGATGATGGGAGATAGAAGAGGCTGAGTTTCCCATGTTTCTAACTTATATATCAGATTACTAAGTGTTAGTGATGAACAATGCTTAGCCAGTCAATACAGCCTGCAATAACCCTGATTTAGTCAGGGGGAAATTACTCGAACAGTTTCTAAACTATTAATTTAATTAGAACATTTCTGTTATTTCATATGATAGTCTTAATATTGTTGCAGAAATGTAACCCCCAAAAAAGTTAATTAATGGAAAACAGTAGGAGATATATTGTAAATTTAAACCTGAATCTACAGACATGTGCACTTTTCTATATGAGATGTGTAGGAGTGCTCCAGTCCTGGAGGAATTCATTTGTGTGCAGGTGGTTGTTCTGGTAATTGGCATGTTTGCAATGGAAACCACACAGAGATAATTGTCCTAGCTTATGTTTCCCAACATGATGCTGCACGTTGTGTTCCACTCAGTGGTTGTATGCATTTGCAATGCACTAAGCGTCAGAAGAGAATAACTGTCAGAGATCAGGGTCACTCTGGAAACAGTGGGGAGGCCGGTGTGCTAGTACCAAGTCTAATGTATTCTGTGGTTGGCACATAGTGCACAAACAGCTCTGCTGAAAAATTCTACTGATTGCCCTATTCTAATGAGTAAAAATGTTATGGAGGTAGTGTACATACAACATTTTACTTTGTTTATTTACAAGGTCTATCAAAAGAAGAGCATTTCATGGGGGAATTAATATTTTGTATTGCTGTGGCTCAGAGGTTTGTTCTGTGGATTCAAATGATGGAGCTACATCACAGAAAAAGTTTGTTTGGGGTTTTTT
The DNA here is from genome assembly GCA_015106755.1 of Etia nguti. NCBI lineage: Eukaryota > Metazoa > Chordata > Actinopteri > Cichliformes > Cichlidae > Etia > Etia nguti. The sequence goes on from VUQG01044320.1 coordinate 59,999, forward strand.
TTCTAAATGCAATTTTGGATTTTCCTGTGCACTCCTGGTTTTCCATATGGTCAGTTGTGTTCAGACCTTTACATTCACACATCATGAGTATAAATGGCATTTTCATTTGGGGATTTTAATGACATGTAGTGAGTTTAGCTGGTATAATCTAGACCCCGTGTGGATTAGAGAAAATCCAAAATAGATCAAAAAATTGTGGACCCAAGTGTTGTGTTTTAAAGTCATGAAAGATATATGTAGTTCAAAGAAATCATTAAAAGCCCAAAATTACCATGACGTTCACTGCAGTTCCTGTTCCTCACAACATGGAGTAGTCTCAATCAAATTTTCTTTTCCTTCAACACACTTCAAGAGGAAATTGATTGTTCTGTCATGTATAGCACAATCTAATGGCACCCAACAGACTCTGTAATCAAGTGAGATACGTGACGTTCCAGAGTAATGCAAGTTCTGTCATATTAATTTCTGAAAAGAAAATATGACAGTAAAAAAAAAAGATACTGAAATTCTAACCCTTTCTTCTTCAATGAAAGGGCCACTTTGAGGGAACATCTGAGAAATTCATTTTTAAAAAGCATCAAAGGTAGAAATGTTGAATTGTGGGAGGAGATAAAGTGTTTTAAATCAACAGTTTGTCTGAAAGTGAAAAACAGCATAAAAAGCATAAATCTCTGTGTAGACTGACAAAGAAATGTCCTCACACAGTATTTTGGCTGGGTTTACAAGTAAAAGGTTGTTGCTCATAAATCTCAGCCATCATAAAACTGCATAAATGCACGTAAGCCAGTATTTCAACTGCCATCTTTTGACTTGAATGGAAGCGGACACTCCCTTTGTTTCACGCATGTGCTGCATGTGTAATTGATGTTATTACAGTATTAGTTACTAAAATCTGACAGTGAGACAAGTAGATATGAGGAGAAAGAAAATTCGGTGATCATAGAGCTAGAATAACAAACAGATTAAAACTGACTTAAAACTAAGAAGAAAAGAATGAAAGAAATAAAACCTCATTGGTTCACACTGAGAAAGCAGATCATTTCTCACAGTGCTGCAATAACACCCACAATTATCAAATAATAACAACAACAAGAGACTCAATAAGATTTAGTACACGCTAAATGATTTTGAATGACATTTCTAAATGATAAACAGTGCAAATTAACATAGTTTAAGAATGCTGGCAAATGAAAAAAATAAATTGCTTATAATAAGGTTTAAGGAGCTTGGAAAGAAAAGCGTCCGGACTTCTAAGCAACTTAAAGAAGTCCAGACGCTTTTCTCCTTAGACTACGATGACCTGGATGACGGAAAACCTTCACAGACATATTGCTTATAATAAGAAATTCAAGCCCTGTAATATTTATTATTCTGTATTGTATAGTATCTTTATTTTAAACATGTTAAAATAGCATAATGACAACAACAGAGAAAAAAGAGACAAACAAACAAAGGAAAACAAAAAAATAATAATTATAAAAAACTTTAAAGCATATGTAAAGCATATAAATGAAGCAAGTACTATTCTTCCTTTTTAAATACCAGTTTAATGTAGGGAAAGAAGTACACAGGATTTTATATACTCACTCATCCAACTTTTACACCTCAAATTTAGAGTAGTTTCAAAATAGCCAAAGATAGCTTAATTTGAAGTGTTCTCTAATTTCAAAATAACCAAATTTCAATTGAAAAAAATACTTGTGAGCACAGGATACATCACTTGGCATATTTTTGCCTACAATTCCCACCCACCCTCTCGGAGACCCACCTTTTACTCTCCTTGCTCATTCTCGTATCCATCTGTCAAGTTGGTGACATTTAACCTGTGACCTGCTACTTGTGGGAAAAGCTGTTTGCTGGCCTCCTGAAACTATAAATATTGTATAAACAACAATATTGTTTTTTTTAAAGTTGTTTTCTGTCTAGCCAAGGTCATGTTGAAAGATTAATTTTTATTAACTTCTGTTATTACAAATGTCAGTCTGATTCTTAAGGACATGTTGTTACTTCTCAAACAGATCCAATACCTTTATTTACATTAACTCTCTCCAAGATGCTTTGCTTGCATGTATGACCTGCATTAAAAGAAAGCTGTTAAATGTAGCCCATGTGTAATATACTTCATCTAAGTTCTGTGCACAGATTGGATTTTATTAAAGTACTGTCTGTGCACATTATTATTTATGATCTTTTTTTCACATGATTCAAATCATCTAATTTACTGAAAGAAATGTCCTCATTTTCATATACAATCATCCATGTTCACTTAGAGCAGTTACCTTATACTCAGATTTCTTTTAAGAGCCAACAAAGTGGCCCATTGGGTGCCTCCTCTACGCCAGTGTGAGTACAAGTGATCTCATTTAGGCCATTTCCCTAGAGAGGCTACACAAACTCTAATGGTCGACTTAGCATTAATGGTAAGTGAAATGTCTGCCGTTGTGACAGACAATCCCTCGGAGAGCGTCAAATCTGCAGCAGCACCTTATGCTGTTTGTTTTGCTGCACCCGCACCTCTAAAGCCCACTGCTCTTTCTGATTTATTCTTGGAAGTATATTTACAGGTCAGATTACTCTTCTATTATGTTCTTAAATCAATTTCATATATATGTGCATAATTCAAATTGTTTTTGAAGGACAGTATTATATGTCTTATTCCCTCCTCAAAGTACATATTTGGTCTGGTATAAGATGCCATTCTTACTCAGTGTTAAGTGCAAATAGCTGACATGATCGCCTTGCTAGCACCTGATTATCCAGGAGGATAATAGCAGTCAGTTAGCATACCTGCCCATAGCGGTGAACATAAAAGAACGAAGTTTGCAATAGGTCCCAGCAAAAGATAAATATTTGATGGAGATTTTAATAAAAGGCTTAACAAGCTGAATAATTTAGGAGACAAGTCTCAAGTGAACTGCACCCAGAGCTAAACGGGCATATGGTTAATTATTTAGCCACCCGTATTTAGCCCTTCAGAAAAAACTCATGAAGCTAACAAGTTGGATGACCTCCGCACTCTTCTCTGAAATGAAAGATATTGATTCAGAATTTTTAAAAAGTGACATATTGATTTAATATTTTTATTTTTTCTGAAACAGATAATTAAAAGAACACAGTGTCAAAAGGTTAAATCACAGTAGGGCATTGCAATGTAATTATAACATAAGGTCTAAACCCTTCAAGTTCATTTTGAAATTGACACTTGGCTTTAAAAGACATATTGATCCTTGGCATTTGATGTAGCTTTTCTGAGAACTGTCAGTGGCCCTTGGGGATTACAACAACAGCCAAAAGCCTCAAGTGTCTTTACAAGTCAACAGAAGGGGCACATTTCTCTTAACATTTCTGCAATGAAGAAGACCCTGATGAATGCAGAAACACATTGGTCAGCTAATAAAGTTGTTCCTTCAAGTGTCGCTGGAGTCTTCACGCCACCTGTTAACATTTCCGTGTTATCTTTTCTCAACAGTGTTTCTGAGAAACAGTCACCAGTACCTGGGGGTGACCGTTCCCCTAGCACTGGTGACAACACGGCCACTTTTCCTCAACAACCTCCACAAGTGGGCTAGATAAAGCCAGGCAGTTTCTTAAAAATGAAGTGGACCACAGCTATACATTTTCATGTGCCGTGGGAATGTCTGGGGGGCTCATCCTCTGGGGCGGAGTTTCCGGCACCTCACCTGCTCTTCATTCCAGGGCAATCAGCGGGAGGGTTTTTAAACCAGCACCGCCTACTACTCTCCACCAGTTTGTCGTGCTGCTGTTGGTGGTAACTCGGCCTCCTTGTGTTCAGCTTCATGCTCGTCTGTTCCGTGTCTAACGTTGCCTCTCTGTTTGAATTTCCATCAGTTTCTCCTGCTGCCATGCCATGCACTACTACAGTCAGTCTACAAACCAAAGGTTCCATAGTCACCCCACTCACCTGCCTGCCCTCCTGCCCATCGTGACTCTCCTGGACCCCCCTCTGGACCCCCTGGAACCAGACCATCTCCCTTCACCGTGCTCGCCTCCCCACAGGACACTCTCACGGACAACCCCCCCCGGGACTACTCAGTCCTGACCTGCACACCCCACTGCGGCGCGTACTCACCTCTAGCCATTCTCTTGCCTACCTGCCCAGCAACCTCTCTCTCCTCTGTTACAGAGCTCCCCGTTGCGTCGTTCTCCTTGTGTCCAAACATTATCCGTCTATGGCCTTCCTCGGTTCTAGGTCCCCTGTTAATGTTTTCAGTTTCAAGTCATATTCGAGTTTTGAGTTTGCTTTTTGTGAATAACCTTGTAAATAGTTCAACACGTGTATTGAGTCTTCTTTTGGGTCCAAACCTTGCATGAACCTCCAGTTCTTGACACACATAAAGAAGCCCTAAGAAATCTTATTGTAGCAGACTACAATACAATAATGAATAATCTAGTTTTAACTCTAGAAAGTAAAAGTGGTTTTTGTTGATTCAGAAAAAAAAGTTGTGACACATTTAAGTGTTTGTATATAAAATGTAATTAAATTATTAAATAAAAAGATTACTGTAATCACAGGTGGTGTAGTCTATGTGGTACAGAGGAATGTGCTGAATACTTAGTATGAAAGCAGTAGGATTTCTGTATACCCAAATAAAAATGTGGAAGGATATGTAACAATATGATTACGATACAGCACGTTCACCTTCAATAAATATGGATGCATTTTGGGTCCTTTCTGGCAGGGTAATTCTAGAAGAAAATGTTTTTGACTATACTTGGTGCACAAACATTTTATGTGACAATGCCACAAGAGAGAGAAAGAGGAAGCAGAGAGACAGTGATCACTGGTTGTCACATTTGTCATCTGGAAGTTTCCAGCAAGATTCAGAAATGGCAAAAGCAAACAAATCCATCACTTAAGTAAAAGTGCAGATACTTGTATCATACTTAGGTAAAAGTTGAAGTACTGAAAGCTGGATAAAGGCAGAATTCAGTGAGTGAATCTATCAGCATCGTCATCAAGTTCAAATTGATGTCTGCTACCCCTGATATAACCTAGCACTGACCATGAACTCCATAGCTACGCTGTAGCAGTCGAAAAACCAGTGCAATATTGTAAACTTCACCACAGTACTTAGAACTAATCAGTTTATCGAGCACTAAACTGCAGTTGCATTTGAAATTACCTGCCATTTTCACACCTTTTCACACACTTTATTTATGCTTGCTCGTTTTCTGCAGGGCTAGCTAAGTTTTAAAGTACTGAGACCACAACTTAAGGACAAAAACAACTTTTGGATAATTTTACATTTAAATCAAATTATGTATTTTTGACTATTTATTCACATCATGTGCGTTTAGGACTATTAATGGATACTCCAGCTGGACTGTCTTATGTTAATATTCTCTCCATTTAGGTTCAAATCAGTTTGATGTTTAAAGGTTTGTAGAGAAAGGAAATAATGACTCCCCCTCAAATATCATATAAACAAAGTAATGAACCTGTTTTGGAAATGTGAGGAGAATCTGGAGATATTTGTCTTTTAAGGTACAGAGTAAAAGTCAAAAATTGCCAGAAAAATAAATACTCAAGTAAAGTGCAGAAGGTGGATGAGTACCAGTCTGCCAGTGTCTCATTTACAAACTCAGGCAGGTGAAGAATGTGGCTCATTAGCTAGTTAGCCAGCTCAGTCATTTTTTAAAACTTTCCTGTCAAAAGGCACACCATTTATGAAAACTTTTTGAAGGGACACCTTCACATGTCATTATAGCTCTTTAAATCATAAACATGACTAATCCAAGGCACACCCGGCTAATCCCCAAGAAGATTTTTACAATTTTATATTGGTAGCTGTGTTTAAATAATGGATAAGTGGATAATTAACATGCTTGTAATTTAATCATCACATCCAAATGTGAAACATCTGGCTAGTTTTTCTGGGCATATGCTTATTCCGTCCTTTTTTATAACCAGGACAGAAGAGAAGGGAAGAGAGCAGAAAACAGAGGACGTATATGACACCAGAAAAAAAGCTCACGGAGGGGGGAAGAAAAGAACAGTATCAGAGTCAGATAAGGAAGCACTAGAAACATAAAGTTCATATGACAGCTTAATCAAAGCCGAGGCTTCTGTTTTTTTTCACAGGAATTTATTATTTTATTGTGAATTAACTTTAAATCTACCAACAAGTCAACACCTCTACAAGCAAGTACAGTATACACGTGAGGTATCACACAAACAGCAGCATCTTGGAGGGTGGGAATAAATCATTTGAATATAAACATTACAATTAACTAAATTACACCAGTGTTAATTACTAGATTTTTAGCAGCACCTCTTTACACTGCACACACTTTCAGGACAGGACATGAGAAGAACGTCTTCTTACAGGTCAGCTGGTGTACACAGACTTCGGGTTTATATACTGGAACAGTTTGTAATAGTGCAGACCTCCGGATTTATCCAGAGAACATCTGCCTCAACCTACAAGATCCCACACAGTTCCTAGCAATTTTTAACAGAAGAGTTCGCCCTTACATCAAAAACATATTGATCCTGCTTCAGCTGTCCCGCATTGATCTGATTTGCCATGCCGTTTCCAGAGAGACACACATATG
>VUQG01044324.1:8562-33492 GCA_015106755.1 Etia nguti
TATTATAAAGAGACTAACCTTGATAACAAGGAATATTCGAATTGAGAGATGTTAAATCTAATAGCTTTTGAAGGCCAGTTTGATTAAATTTAAGCCCTTACATTTTAAAAAAAAAAAAAAAAAGAAAAAAAAAAAATCTAAAAAAAAAAAAAAAAAAAAAAAAAAAAAAAAAAAAAAAATATAATTATATATAAAAATAAATATATAAATATTAAAAAAAAAAAAAAAAAAAAAAAAAAAAAAAAGGTTGCATCATTCAGTGGGTCTATTTTAGATGGCAAATCAAAGTTAACAAACCAAGACCTCCTGTGCCAAGTGCACCATTTTATGTCATCTGCTGTAAACCTGTCAACCTTATCTTACAAACCAGAAGCCTTTTTGACATATCCTGCACGAGGATCTGACATTTAAACCAATGCGTTTTCTCCCCAAAAAAAAGCAACAGAAAAATCATATAAACCATTGTCATTCTTAGTGACATGCTATATTTTTAGAACAGTGTATACATTAACTGTGGAGCATCTCTTTTGCCAAGAATTCCCTGACTTAGACCATTAACCAAAATATGTGGCTGAGTAAAGCCATCTCCTCTGCACCGCAGGCCTTTGTTAATAAGGTTCTTATAATGTTGTTATAATGTAATTTTCTAATTTTATTTTTCACGTCTCAAAATGTCTCATTTTTGTTGCAAATGAACATTTTAATCCCATTAATGATTACAAGCTATTGTCTGTCTCAGATTAATTATACCCAACATTGTTGAAACTCTTACTAATAAAAATGCATGAAATGCAAGTAGCAACCTTTTGTTCCCATGCTTTCAAAGAATAAGACAAAGAAGTGGAAAAGAGGATTTATTTTTTTTTTTTTAGACCATTAGACCAAAAGTGAGTGTAATTCACAAAGTATTTAGCGCTTCCTCTTTGCAGATGTGTCTAAAAAGACAGTATCTCCAAGCATTTCACTTAATTGAGCGGTGAATTTCAACTAAACTAATCTAGATAAAATTGAGCCTTAGGGTTTGAATTAAATTAAGTAGATAAAATTAAGCCTCAGGGCTCAATTTTATCTACTTAATTTAATTTTATTTATTTTAAATCTGATTGATGTAATTTACAGTTTACTGCCTTTGATAGATATATAAATAAATGGATAAATAAAGTTAATGACCAGGAGTCAAGTTTAGACTTACAGTTGTGAAACTTAAAAATGTATTTGCCTCTCCAAAACAACGTACACATGCAAACACTGTATTCCAAATACTAGTGTCACATAGGGAAAGAGGATCAAAGAAGGATGGACAAGAATGAAGATTTATCAGTCCTGATACCCGGATACATATATCTATGTTGCTTACCCAGGTGAACATCTTCAAGTTTAACAGCTTTAATTATGATGAAGTGAAACCCAAAGAAAATAAAAATGATAAAAATTGATCATTTTATACACTTGTAGGTTACATGTTGGTTTGAATAACGTAAAAAATTAAGTTTACTCATTGGAACTAAGTGCAACAAAGCCTCAACCACATAACATATCTGCAACATATCCTCACGGTCATGCAATTCATCCTATTTATTCTTTTTTTGTATTTTATCATTTGCTTATTGGGAGAAAGGCAGACCTTTAAACCTTGCTCCTTGGATGACTTGACCCAATCAACGCTGATCCTTGTGATTCTTTCTCTGCTCTGTCTGCCTCCACAGCAGTGCTTTAATCTTTTTCTTCACCTCTTCTCCAGGACGGCTCCTGTAATGGTCTCCAGCACTACGCCGCTCTAGGCAGAGATGTTATTGGTGCTACATCAGTCAATCTCATGCCCTGTGATGTGCCCCAGGATGTCTACAGCGGAGTTGCACAACAGGTCCGCTCTGTTTCTTTCTTTGAACTGCACAGACTTACGGTTACACAGATTAATGATGGCACATTTCGGTTGCAAAGCATGTTGCAGATCTTCACCTGTTAGTATTCAGATGGCTCAGTGGATCCCACAGTGAGTGACAGGCTGAGGCATCGAGATTATATTTTAGTTTAGGCCTTGTCTTCAGAAGCGCTTAGTTTCTCTTGCTTTGCATGAAAGTGCAGAGAGGAGACTGTCTCATGTCTAAAGTCTTGAATGGTGAGAGCATGAGCCTGCGTGCTTTTAGGAGACACAGTTGGAAGTGTGATGTGCTGACATTTCAGCACCGAAAGAATCAGAATGAACAGAGCAAAAACATCCATTTCAGAAGTCCACACACAGTGACTGTAGTGTTTACCTTAGAGTATTGCACTTATTGGTAGATGCCATGATGACATTAGCTGCGATGTAAGAAGCTACATGGATAAATGAATCATGTTGGGCATTACTGTACAATGAGAAGTGTCATTGGCTGGTTTTTTTGACCTCGTCTCCAGGCACAGTTGCTAATATTTAGGGACCCTGTTAAACTAGTGGATATCTGGACCAAGGTTTACTATTCTAGCGACCGTGCAATAGTTTTAAAATTGCACTTCTGTTCCTCTTCTGCTCTCCATATGGACTCTTTGCCTGCGTACAACCAAAGCCCGTTCAAACATGATTGGTCTAAAGTATTAGGATTACAGCTGGGCTACAATCAAAAATCGTTAAGCCTTCCCTACACACTCTGTATATTGTTGTTATTTTATCTTAAACAATAAGTAACAGTGGCAAGAGTCACATTACTTAAGACTGCTTTATAACATGTACTGAAATATATATGCAGTGTTGGCCAAGTTACTTGAAAATAGTAATTAGTTACTAATTACTGATTACTTCTCCAAGAAAGTAATCCTGTTACTTTACTGATTACTTATTTTCAAAATTAATTATTTACTTTATTTTTTATGCATAATCCATCATATAAAATGTATTCAACTGAAAAAGTCTATTTTTAAAAATTGTTTTATTAGTTTTAATCTTTTCATTTTATGCACATTGCATCAAGCAAAAATTAAATTATATGCAACAGTGTTTGACTTGAAGAAATTAGTTTAACATTTAAATCTATTTTCTGCATATTCCAGCATATGAAATAAAATATTTTTTTGTGTTTACACTCACTCTTTCAAATAGGTGCAAGTAAAACACAGCAGAAAATAAAATAAATCAAAGATTCAGCGGCACTAAGTCCTGTCGCTCTTAAATCTATTTTTTTACCTGTTTAGCAGGAGTGGGGCGGGTGGAGGTTTGCCCGGTGCTGCAGTGGTCGTGTCAGTGGGGGGATCGGGGGGTTTCACTGTGAATTTCATATTCCTGTGGCAGCGTGCTCGGTGCTTTCTCAGATCTGAAGTTTTGCGCTGTAAAAAGAAGATTTCTTCCCGTGCAGAGTGTACAGCGGACGCTAATGTTTTTGTCACTTTTTACAGAATCAAACTCAAAGTAATGCCGGTACTTCCAAGCTTAAACGCTGCAGTACTCTCTCCCGCACTCCATATTACCCATTGTTGATCTACACACGTCTGTTGCTGCCACGGACGTCGCACGCTCGTACGTCATTTTCATGAGACACTCTCACAAACTAAATCACGGTTTAGTAACACAGTAACGCAGCGTGCTTATGGGAAAGTAACAGTAATCGAAATACTTTTTTTTGCAATAGTAATCCCTTACTTTACTCGTTACGTGTTACTGCCCATCTCTGGTTATATGTGAAAGCAGTTTAAATATTTCTCAGTTTCACAGTTGGTCACATATTATATTAATGCCACATAGATTTTATCTGTATTAATTTTTGGGGAAGCTTTAAACTGTCCTCCAAAAGACCTCCTTTTAAAAAAACTTTTTTCATATGTAAATTGTCTACATGTTCCAGGTGGAGGAGTTACGAGCTCGGGATGCAGAGAGCGGACTAAAGATCGCTCAGGTGCTGGAGGGCTTCATCAGCAGGAAGGTGGTTAAACAGACAGTGATGACTGTGGTGTACGGAGTCACTCGCTATGGTGGACGCCTCCAGATCGAGAAAAGATTGAAGGAGATTGACGAGTTTCCCAAGGTATAGCGATGGTGAAAGAGGGTGGCGAGTGAAAGAGTTCCTTCATACACGCTACGCTATTTTAAGCACGGTATCAGCTCAGTATTACAGAGCGGCCCCTTAACACAGGACCTCCTCTGTGTATGGGGTTCTTCTCTCACCTTATGTATATTCTTGCAAACGCTTTAAACTCCAAAGGTTTTGCTATTTTTAAGTAGCTTATTTTATACTTACTCTTTTATCTTCTGCATGGGTGTAAAGGGTTTAAAGGATTTAATGCACTGCAAACAGCAGGCGTGTATTGTACAATCATCACATTTGATTCTGCAGCCAAAGGTATTTCAGTGAGTTTGACCTTGACGTAAGGAGTCATACTACACTGTCTCTAAATGAGCTGGAGTCAGCTTTTAATATTTACTTTGATCAGATTTATTTGTGATCACATTGCATGAACGTTTCAGGGAATACAATCCAACAATAGCTATATTTGATATCCTGTGCATAGCCACTGCGTGTCTATTTTTAGTTATCTGCTCTTTGATTTGGTTGGGCCTGAATTCTCCTTTGATGGACACACCCATTCTGTTACATGACACCAAGAAAGGAGAATGGAAGAACTGAATCTTCTCACAACGCTCCACTGTCCCATAGCTATATAATTCCTTACAACAGTTAGAGTTCATTTGCGTAGATGGGATCAGCATAACTCTACTGTCTGCTGTCTACTATCTCACAGCCATTCTGCTAAATGACTTTTGGATAATGTTCCTAATCATTTAAACAGGGAATTAGGGGGAAGTGTAATTGTGAGTAATTACAGTGGGATGGATGGTGAAAAGAGGGCAGGGCCTTCTGAAGAGATCATATCAGTGTAATGAGATGCAAAAAATTCCACTCTCAAAGCAGATTTGTACCCAGATACCCTGATTTGTAACACTAATTTGCATCATACATGTAGCCACCATTAAAGCACCATTAAAAGCTAAACTACATGTTTTTAAACATTTTACAAATTAAACAGTTTGACCAAATACGAAAGACTCTTGTGTTGTTTTTTTACAGGAGTTTGTGTGGGATGCATCCCATTACCTGGTGCGTCAGGTGTTCAATGCCTTAAAGGAGATGTTTACAGGGACCAGAGAGATACAGGTGAGCTCACCACACGTACATTACAACAGTGGTCCCTAGCCTTTTTTGCGCCATGGACCGGTTTATGTCCGACAATATTTTCACGGACCGGCCTTTAAAGTGTCGCGAATAAATACAACAAAATAAAACCAGTACCAAAAAAAAGAAGATTTATTCATAACACACGGGAAAAGACCCATGGAAACCGAGTTAACGATAAAAACGATAAAAAAAAAACAACGATAAAAACCCTGAAAACCGTAAATTTCGCACCCAAGCCTCAACTCTCGCGGCCCGGTACCAAACAACTCACAGACCGGTAGCGGTCTGTGGCCCGGGGGTTGGGGAACGCTGCATTACAACATATGATCTTATCCAACAAATGATCATCAGTCTGTGGTGACACTTGATTAGAAATATTGTTAAACATATTATTTGGGAAATATAATGACTTTTTTCCCAGGGAGTGCTGGTGTCCTTTATTTTCTATATACCCTGTATGTTCTTTAAAGTTTTGTAGATGAGCGCACTATTGCTATTCTGGATAGCAATATTGTTTTCTCGATAAATATGCAACTTTCACTAGAACACATCCACACATGCAGTAAATACTGCAAATACAGCATTAAAAAAAAGGCAAACGTTATAAACTGCAACTAAAATAAAAGTTTTCAAGCTTTTTCTCTGTTTACAAGGAAGATGCCCTCTGTTATGGTAACATTTTATTTTAGATGAGTTTCTTTCAAATGTTTCACAAGAAAAGTCTATTATTTGATACTATCGAAGAAAATAAAAGACAATATGCTTCCAATTAGTGTGCAAGCTCAATATTTTTTTGTTTTTGTTTCATTTTTTTTCATCAGTGTACAGTAGGTTAATTGACAAGCTACAGGCATACATTTCAGCATTTACAACTAATAATTAATCAATATTTGCTTTTACATACAGACCTTTAAAGAAATTTCTGTGCTCAATATACAACTAAACACAACTCATTATAGTCTTGCAAAGATAAATCTGGAAAAGTTTTAGTTGGGACTAAATTACATTGTTTTTAAATGAGATTAGTTTAAGTTGCTAGGACATTACAAACCTCTAAAGCATGCTCTGCCTACTGATCTACTGCTGCAGATAGGCTCTTATTTGAATTTTATTAATGGCGTGTTTACTTTACTGTTACCCTGCCAATGGCACCTATTCATCACATGGATTCCATTAATAGATTTAGGACGTGCACCTGGTAGGGGATTGTATATTATCTCTAGAGGCAGAGAGGAGTCTGCTGAACCATTATTACCACCAACCACTGTTTTTGTGTGCTAGTCCTGTGGGAAACATGCAGGGATAGCCCAGTCTGAGATGAAAAATACCCTTCCTAACATACCTTGGTGCCGATGTGATGCTAGTACCTGCATGAGTGCCTAAGTGTGTGTATCCCCTGCTGCTTTTATAGGTCACATGCATTTCACAGGGAAGAGCTGAAGTATGAGGGAAAGAGAGAGGCAGCTGATCAATCCTTGGCGCTGTTATCCCTGACCTCTCCTATGTTCTCTGTACATTTCCCATTCATCCTGTCAACACTGCCGGTCATTACCTTCAAATTGTGCTCCCACTGTTTGTCCACTCTCTGTGCCCACCTCTGTCTGTATGTTTGCCAATCAGTCAATTTTTCAAGATGTTTTTCTTGTTAATCTCTGACGTCCGTTTCTTTGCTTCTGCGGTTTCTTCATTTTGTGCTTTGATTGTAGGAGGCGAGGTGATGTTTAATGGAGCAGCTTCTGGTCAGGTTGCTAACTCCAGTTGCTAGTACATATTTATCTTTCCTACAGCTCAGTGAGTGCATTTGTATGTGTGACTAAACCCTTATGGGACATTTATTAGGGCTTCCATTATTGGAGACAGACTATTCCAGACAATTATGCAAATAGCGCTGTCGGATATTCTAGAGTAAGCGACAACTTCTCACCTGTTCAGCAACAAGTCTGCAACAGTTGTTAGTTGGTCCTTAAAGTAGAGCAGCAGAAGTAGAATGAGGAGTAAGTGCATAAATCCTTTGTTGATGCTCTAGGCAATGAAAGTGTCTAATTTTTTTCCTGTTGTTTCAAATGCATCGTAGGGTTTTTTTTACGGTTTAATTTTGTGTATCTTACTGCCTGGTATAGCAAGCCCTGTCCAGCCGAACCTGAAATCTTCATCAACCTGATTTAAATTCGGTCGCACTCTTGTCAGTAACATGCTCTAAACACACCAACATGTCGCACAGTATGCATCCTTGAATAATGCAGCACTGTAAATATTTCCATCACTGTGTCCCTTCGTGTTACCTCTGATTGAATCTATTTGTTACAGGACTGGCTGACTGAGAGCGCCAGGCTCATCTCCAAGTCGGGTCACACTGTGGAATGGGTGACACCCCTGGGGTTACCCATCATTCAACCCTACCACCGCACACGCAACCAAGTGGTAAGTCTCACCTTAAGACAAACATGGAAACTCTTTAATCTCCCCTCTGTGTGTCTCACCAGTTTATTGCAGAGTTTTAACATGATTTCGATCGTAATTAAACAGAACATTAGGCGGAAGTACCAAAGCTGTTTTCTGTAGCTCTGTGTCAGTTTTCTTTGTGTCTGACATTACCTGTTATCACCGTTGGTCTTGTATGTTAATCTGTGTCTTACCTCATGACTGTGTATCGCTTCTCTTCACGGTCATTTTGACAACTGAGCCAATTACATGCCAGTCTTCATTTCACTATGTTTTGAGAAATTCACTAGCTGACCTTTAAGTTGTTTTTTAGTATCGTGGCTTGTTTGTCTTACTTTTCTTCATCTCAGCTTTCGCTGCCTTCTCCATACATCTACAGTTGACCTTTTCATAGCACATACTTTAAACAACTTTTGACATACATGAGTTAGAGAACAAACTGTTAACTGTTCTCTGACATACCAAGAATTTATAGAAACCTTCTGTCCTATTTTGTTTGTCACATGTAAGTTTGGACACATCATTGTATTTTTGTTCTGACTAATATTTCATTGATGTATAAAGGTCTTTTAGATTAATTGGACTTCATGGAGTTTCAAATGAAACTGCTTTGTCACTGTCTTAACACATGAGCTGAATAAGCATTTGCCCGTAGTTATAGTACCCTGTACTGTAAGTACCCTGGCTTTTAACTGTTTTTGGACAACCTGGACTTTTTTAGCACTTGTTTTGTTATGTTTGTTTGTTTAGAGAGGCAGATCATCATAATGCTGTAGTTTGGTTGGCTTGGGGAAATAACTGAAACAGCGAAAGAATATTGTGATGCTGTGAGCGCACAAACTTTAATGGAGCTCCCCAGAGTCACTATGGACGGTATCATATACTGTGGCTTTTATACGATCAACAACACTCACATATGCAGTGTATTTTTAAGTGTTGTTGTGTGTTGTGTTGTTGATTATATAAAAGCCACTTTGACCTCTAATATCCCTGTTTATGAATCAAGTGAAAGGTGGAGACAGACATGTAGTGTGTGCCAAGTACAATCAGAGAGCTAGCTCTGGGCTTGCCCTGCATGCAGCCTGCTCTTTTAGTATGACATCAAGCATAAGGTTAGCTTAGAAAGGGAGTGACACCTCATGAGCAGGTGCAAGAGAGCGAGGGTGACAGATGGTTTTGTCCCCTGAGGGTGCATCTCTTTCTCTCTGTTGGTGTAGTAGGACACGTTCCCCTGATTTGATCTGCTTTTTTTGGTGTCCAACAGGGACAATGGAAATGATTAGCTGTGCCTCTTTTCAAGGCCTAAATGAATGAAGAGATAACTTCATGGCTGATTGAGGTCTTAGCTTATGTTTCACAGATAGCTTTCTTCACCCCCTACAATAACTCACTAATCCAGTTGCATCACTGAGCAACAAAAATGAAACTAACTTGCAGAAAGGTCACCTTTTCTCTGCGTAGCTGGATTAAATTCAATCTCCCAGTCTCCTCTCTGCCTCTTAAATCCAAGGCCACTGTGTTTTTGAGGGTCATTAGTAATTAGACTCTAGATGGAGTGGAAAGATGAAGTATAATGCACAATGAGAAAACCAATAACTGGGGAGACAGTAGCTACAGTGGCATAACATCAGACTAGAGTGCGTGTGTGTGTGTGCATCCATGTGTGTACATTGCTTCGTTTCTGTTGGTTTTCACTGTGCATACGGAGTTGGGATACAAATGCTGACCTTTGTAATCAAGGATTTTCCATGGCTGATGGAAGGTGAGGAAATTAGAGTAGGATAGAGTAGCTGAATGAAGCATGAACATACATAAGGGAGGCAGGCTAACAGGATTGGGAGATACTAATCGGATCATAGGTCACTCTGGCTCAGATACCCTGTTTATTTTTATTCCCTCTCCCCAACACAGCTACAGTGAAATCTCACTCTCTGTGGATGGTGACACAAGGGAATCATCAGCTGGATTGGCTGGATTTGACTGGATTTTGAGTTTATAGCGTGACTAAAAGCTTGTGATTTAATGTCCTCTATGCGGAAAGAATCGGTTACTTTGATTTTTGGTGGGGAATGCTGATGTCCGCCGTGCATAATTTCTTTTTTTGTACAGTACTAAAGAGTAAAGTACAGTGGTGGTGGCCTATAGCAATACAGAAATAGTGCACTGCTAATAAATAACTAAATGTAATGGGTTACAAACCCTCAGAGCTAATTTCTTTGAATAAAAGTTTTAACAAATCAGTCATGGATGGATTATGAGACAGTGGGCCCCGAGCACAGAGATGTAAAAGGTTCCCCGCTCCCTGACATGAGAGTGAGATGCATGCACATGGGTGGTCATTTTTTATGGCTTTCTGTTTGTTTGGTTGTTTGTAAGCCTTAATTCAGTACTTGTATCTATCTTTGATAAAGGACAACAAAGGCATACTAAAAAACAAAGCAAAAAACAAAACCAAAAGATGGCAATCTTTTGGTTTTGTTTTTTGCTTTGTTTTTTAGTATGCCTTTGTTGTCCTTTATCAAAGATAGATACAAGTACTGAATTAATCGCCAGATTTTTATGGGCTTGATATGTATTGTCACTTCTACCTCTCTGTTCTCACTTGTCTAGTAATGAAAAGATGGTAGGCTGTGTCTGTGAAGCTTGTTTTTCTTTTGGATATAAGCATGTTTTTTCAAGAGTTGAAAAACATGGGGTCTGCAGAGCCAGAATAAGTTGGCTTTTCATTCAGATTCTGGAGAACTATCTCTAAATGTCGATGTGATGCCCTCCATACCTCCTTATGCTTTGGAACAGAAGAAACGCTGTTCCCAGGAGAAGCATGATGTTTCATTGATTGTGCAGAATCTTGTGGCATTTTGGGGTGAAATAATAAATGCAGTTTGAGTATCAAAGACACCCCCAAGAGGTAGGCAGAAAAAAAAAGTTTTGTAGGAAAGAAGATTTGGAAAAGGTCAGTGAAAGTGTTGCTTGTGAGTCTCCAGTGAGTCTCCAGCTGTTTTCATCTGTCTTCTGGAGGAGAATGGAGAAGGGAGAGGCCCAGGGGATACACAACAGCACAGAAAGGTGGAGTGTTAAATATAGGACAAAACTGGTTCCACTCCAAAAAATAAGGCGTGTGTTATAAACCATCATGTGATGAATAGGAATACCCCTCTTGGCTTATATGTAGTTACTGATGGCTTTTGTATCCATGACCATCTGCACCACAACCCTGACGTGATTTAGACTACAGGAGCTTATTCCCCACAGACACACAGCAGGACTGGCCGAGATCTCATTAATCACATCCAGGGTTTCGGTCGGGTCCTGTACACAAATCACACACGTATACATTAAAATGAAGGTTATGACTTTTGGTAGTGACCTCATTAACAGCATGGCAGTCCATTACTCACAGCGATGGGAACCTCCATTTCTTTCTCTCTTGCCTCATCCATGTCACAGTTTCTCCTTTCCTTTCCTTAAACATGTTCCCTCACAATTCCCCCTAAAGTGATGATTGATGACGTAGCAATCATTGCAAAAGCATTCATTCACATTCGTGTGATTCTGTCATTCATTACTCAGCATCCTTAAATGTAGTAGAGCCACTAACTGAAACATATAAACCACCAGACCCTAGAGAGCTTACCATATGAAATGTTTGCTTTGCAGGGGGTAATTATAGACTCATGGAAAAAACAGCTGAATGGGGAATAGTTATAAGAGAGATGTGCACCCCTGTGAGTCCTCAGAGGCAAGCTGCATCAGATAATGGAGTTGTCCATTAACACTTGACTTGCGGTTATTTTGAGTCTCCTAAGGGTGTCATAATGGCAGTGGTCATGCTGTGGTTCTTTTAGAAGTCATTTGTGCAAGCTTATTATCAAAAGCTTGGGATGCTGTGAGGTTGTGATTCAACCTTGTGTGTTAACCAGAAGTTAGCTAGTAGTTCAATCTCAAGTTTCTCTGGTGCCTCATAGTTTCTTGTGCAGGATGCTGAACCCCAAATGCATCCATCAGAGATGGGTGTGATACTTTTAATCTTTAAAGGATTAAAATAAAGCACTATGAGGATGTTTATGAATGTGGCTTGGTAGAAAAGGACTTGTTGTGTCACACCTCCTTTAAAAACTTCCGAGGAGACCAGTTGTGGATTTGAAAGTGAAATGTTCCCCCATTTTTACTTGATAAAGGATTTTAGCTGTGCAGCAGTTGAGGGTTTTCTTTATTATTAGCACGCTACGGGTCAGATTTACTAAGATTCTGTTCCAGTGCGAAACCCTTTGCCTATAAAAAGCTTCTGTCAGGATTTACTAAAGACTTTGCAGTATCAATTTTGCAACAAGCATTTTTGTGGCTGGTCATTTACAGCAAGCAACCTTACTGCAAGGTGGGAAAAAAAAATATTTGAAAGACAAACAAGTGCAAACTGGATGTAAACCCTTTGCCTATTCACGGAGTCCTCACCATCATCCTCACATATTTTTGGCCTTTAGTAATACTGTTTTTTGATGAAACGAAGGAGAACTTATATGAAGTGAATGAAACTTAACATACAAGGATGCGTGTTGTTTTACAGACAACCAGGTTACTTTTTACCACGAGGAGAGAGATCTGTACACAGACACATACATGGAAAATGTCTCTGTGTCTTCCTCAGCAGTGTGCACACACACAGCAACTTTCATGTTTCTTTTTTCTGTAATTCGTCTATTGGAGCCATTGTGTACTATACTGAAATGCCACTTTTAATGAGTGAATGAAAATAAGGGCGATCTGTGCATTTATGGATGTGGCATGGTAGCAGTATCTTCATTAACACACCAAGGGCTCAGGATCTGACTATAAATAATGTTTTGTGCTCTTCCACATATTGTCCAGGTCAGCTGTTACAAACAGCTTTCACTTTTATACGATGGAAAAGTTTGTAATAATGTATCTATCCTTTAGATAAACACCACACCCAGCCCCCAGCAATTTCCAGCACAAGAGTTTGTCCGTAAAAGCATATTAATTGTCCTTCAGCTGCTTCTCATTCATCTGAGTTTTCAGAGAGAAATACATGTAGAATACTTATACTTACTCTGTATTATTTTTATTATTAGGCTATTCTTTCCCTAATCAGGTCTGCTTATTTTTGACTCACTAACTTGTAATGCTCTTGGTGGAATTCTGGTGGTTGTTGAAATTAACTGACCGTGTCCTTGTTTATAAATTAGCATATTGTTAGTAGATGAGCAACAGAACTTTCCACTCTCATTGGGCGCTTTTTTTGCAATTGCAGCATCATGCTAATTTTTCATATTACAGTGTTCAATGTTTCAATGTCCAGGTACTCCAGTTTTTGTATCTGAACCCTTACTACATGCCATGGTGTTGTGGTAAGTGTAGAATCTGGTTTAGCATTGTTTTGGTGACAAAAGCAAAGCCTTGCCTGAAAAGACATATAGATCATAGCTTTTATGCTCAAGGAACTCTATATATTGTTTAGAATTAATGTAGCCTTCAAAAATGTTCAAGTCACCCCTCTCATGCACTTTATATCCTTGTTATCACTGGTGCTTTATTCTGAGCTGTGCAGTGATAAGAATTTGGATGGTAGTGTCCTGTTTATCTTGAACAACACAGTTTAAATGAGTGCCAAAAGAATACCAAGTTTAATCGTTCAGAAGATTTACCGATTCACTTCAGTTCGTTTAACTGAACTTGGCTGCAAAGAAAGTGACTTCATTGCTGTTTTCATATGTGTTACTGAGAATAGGCAGTGATTTCCACTACACACTGCAGTGGAAATCAATGCAGTGCTGTCTGAGAGCATGAAGATCCCAGCCATTTAACGCCAATTTTTGGCCCCATCCCTTATATTTAGATTGAGAAGAATCTTTCAATATTTTCCGAAAAGACGAAATCCCCAATTTTATTATGTTCATAAGCTGTTAAACTATTTAAACATGCAGTCTTGTTTATAAAGTAGTGAACATCTTCCCATCTTTATTTGAAAAACTCATGTCTTGAAATGCTATTTTTACACCCAGTTTATACTAGCCTGTTTGGCAGTTAACGTAATTAGTTGTAAGTGATGTGCAGATCACTGGAGTCACATTTTACACAGTGTGTTTCCAACCACTTTGGAAGAGTTATGTTACGAAGAGTAAAACGGATGAAATGAATGACCCGATCCAGAAACAAATTCTGACAAAACACATTTTACAGTGAGTCAAAAACAGCCGGTGACTGATGAAGCATCCATCTAATGGACACCTAAGCCATCCAAACTGAAAGGCTCGTCACTCAGCCATCATGCTGCTCAGCATGGATTTGATGATTATTATTTGCCTGTTTGTTATGCAGTCTCATGTGTTGACCTAAAAAGCGAGGAAATGGATGCAAATTTGTTTTAATGAGAGCTCATTAATTATTGGGAACAAACAAACAAACTCAAACACATTTTCCATTCAATCATAATGCTGTGAGTTCAACTTGTTCTGAACAGTGAAAATGATATGCGATGACACTAAAAGCACTTGGATTACTTCTAGTACAGATAAATGTGTTTCACTCTGAAGGTAATAAATGGCATCAACTAGCATCAACGCTCCATTCTGTCAGTGAAAAGAATAAAATGTGTTCGTGCAGCATGCCTGTTCCTAGAAGTATCTCTTTCTTGATAGTACCCTTCATTCCCACCCAGGCATGGTTCCAAGGGTCAAGGAAAGACTGACCTGACATACATGTTTGGAACAGCTAAATGGATGGGCTCCAATCTTATGAGGGCCAAGTCTCCTCTCTATTAGCAATAACTATGAGTATAAGCCTGAGTAATGCTGCATTTCATTTATCCTTCCTTTTACATTGGTTCACTAGTTATTTATTAGGGTTATGTGGATAATAGCCATACGTAAGCCACTTCTTGGTGGCTCATATATGAGTATTGGACTCATGATGGATATCTAAGGAGTCAAAACCTAGAGCCTACATTACCCACAGTGCACAGTTCAATTTAATTACATTTTTTTTCTATTATGCCTCTCTTTTCAATCTCTTATACAACTGCAATACTGACTTCTAGTAGTTCCCATCTAAATAAGCAGTTGATATAAGAACTGATACTATTCTATGTGTTGTTAAACCTGTTTTGGTGGTAAATAATGACATTTTCAGCCTATATTCAGGTCAGGGTGTTAGGGAGTCTACTATATACAATTTTAGTTCAGAGAGGGATGAACTTTAGAATGCCCTTTACTTTGTTTTGTTTAGTTTAGTTTTTTCTCAGTTTTTGTAATGTCCATTAAATAGCTAATAGATTTAAATGAGCCTGACCAATACAGGATAGACATCTTGTGCAGAATTCCAGTATCATTTAAGAGTTTGACTTGATGTCTCTGTCTTTTATTTTGTCTCTCCAGCTGAAGAGTACCATGCAGCACATAAACCTCAAGATAAGCCACGACACCAAAGAGTAAGTTTTCCTGTTTCTGTCAGTTTCTCCTCTTGCGTTGTTGACCCTGACCCACGGCATATGTAAAGTGACCACTTTGCTCTGCTGTGGCACCCATTGACGTTTTCAGCTGAAATGTTCATTATTGACCTAGAACAAGGACACAATGCGGGTAATTACTGCAGGCTTTTTCTTCCTTTCTTTTTTTGCCTTTGACTTTTGTAGTCACAAATTTTAGAAATGTACCTTCAGACTCCTTGACAAATCTCTTGTTAGCTTTTAGAGGTGAAGAAATGTGGAAATTAGAGCTCCCCTGAGGCAGTTAGCTTGCACTTCGAGGCACTTCAGCCACACAAAAGCACTGTCTCCTGTAGCTGTTTTCACTAATTGCATACACAGACTTTGAAATATCTTTGCATTTGTCATAAAGTAGAAAATGGCATCAGAGGTTTTTAGGAACCTCTTTGAAAGCATAGTTTGAAAGCACACTGTCTGTTTCAATTATAAGTGGAACTGAGATCGAAATGAGTTGAAAAATGAGTTCAGGCCACTTTCCATAAAGCCTCATTTATAGATCTAGTAATGAAAGTCAAATAACTGGCTCAATACCTAATTAACTTGAAGAAGATGGGCTTATGCAATAAGAAGAGGCTGCACAGGCTACAAAATCTGTCAGTCAAGATAAGAAAGCATTAACATGTGAGAAATGGTAAAAAATGTATTCCACTTATTTTCTATAATAAGAGGCACTTTCTACAGTAGTGTGCAAAAGTTCTTAAGCACACCTAATTTCTTTATATTGTTGTAAGAAAATGAGAAGTGGGTACAGCAGTTGTTTGAAATATGTTCAGACATGCATGGAAATACAGTTTATAAGGCAAAAACAGAGTTTGCACAATTTGAAAATCAATATTTGGTATTACCACCTTAATTCTCCAACACAGCCTGAACTCTCTTAGGTAAACATGTATTTTCTTCTTAAAGGTATGCTTTTACTGCATTGGCAGTGTGTATATGATAATTGCCCTGCTGAAAAATCAAATGTTGCCAATCAGAAGCTTTCCAGAGGGTATTGTGTGGTGGATCAGTGATCATAATTTCATCAGTTTTGACAAGAAGCCCAACACAATTGGCTGAAAAGACAAAAAACAAGACCTGCATAGTATTTTACTCAATGTTGCACCTCTCTCATGCACTCCTTTGTAAATATTGATAATAATTTGAACAAAAAATTAAACATTTTGGTTCATTACTCCATAAGACCTGTCTTGGTCAGTCTGACTTTACAAACGAATAAAATATTTCTCTGAAAATGGTCAGCAAAATAGAAAGAACCTAAAACTTTTGCATAGTACTCTACATTAAAGATTGCGTGACACAGCCTAAAAAAATGCTTTATAAAATTTACTTAAGGGTTAAATTAGAGTTATACAATTGTCATACAGCAAAATAACTGTCTTCATGAGTAGAATTTCAATGTCTTCCTGATTTAATAGTTCTTAAATATAAATTTGCTTCACTCCTTTGAAGCCAAACACAGAAAAGCTACATCTTCTGGTACAGTTGAATTGACCAAGAGAGGTTGAGCTATAACATGCCAATGAATTCACCACGTTGAAAGACGAATTATCACTAAATTTCTTTTTGCCATCTACGCAACTGAAAAGAGCTAAAAATGCGTGGATAGACAGGTTAGAGAAAAGACAGAGAGGTGAGCAGAGAACAAAAGGAGAGAGAGTGAGAGACAGCGATGGAGTCTAAGAATGACAGAGTGAGAGCACTGGAGACACAGATGACAAAGACTGACAGCCATCCTCCTCAGTCTGACATCTACAGTACACCACAGATCCAGTCCTTTGAATATCAAAACAGGGCAAGGGTTAGAAGAAGTCGGAGGGAGAAAAGACTTCAGTCCGAAACTTGAGATTTGCTGTCAGCAGAAGCAAGCTGACATTCTGAGCCAGACTGCACACAACCATTGTGCTTTTCTTTGGCCTTTCGCTACACACACACACACACACACACACACACACACACACACACACACACACACACAGAACCACACATATTTACGTGATGTACTTAAGGTAAACTGATCCAGCAATATAGTTTTAAGAAAGGCAGAGTAGTAAAGGAGTACTGATGGCTTTTAAAATCTCACTTTTCTTGCTTTTTCCTTTATCCTTCTTTTTGTCTTTTAAAAAAAACGGGTGTTGGTAATCCAGGCCTGTGCTGCGAAATACAGTCTTTTAAATGCAAGCCCTGTAAGAGTTGCTTGTTTGCTCTGTAGAAAGAGCAGTTTCACCTCAGAGAGTGTGGGTTGCTAACCCTCAGAGTACTCCCTGTCTACCTTTCCATTCTGTTAGGCTTATGGGATTTAAATCTGACTTTTTGTTTTTTGTGTATGTGTGCATGTCAAGAAAAAGGAAAAAAAAATATTTCTCTGCACTGATACACAAGCGAGCTTGCAAACAAATTTCCAGGAATCTTGATTTTGCTGAGCTTAAAGCTCAAACAGCAGCACTTGGTAATAGTCTACATTTCCAAGCCAAAAGAAAAATGGACAGACGGAAAAGAAGACTGACAGAGACAGTCATGGTTTATGCCTGTGTGTTTGATTTAGCTTTGGCTCAGGCTGTCTGTGCTCTTTCTGCATTCCCATTAGAATGCTGTCGTCTGTGGCAGCCCAGAGGATTTGAATGGCACAGGCACAGGGTAATGGGAACACAGGGGATGCAGATTGGCAGGATGTTTTTTTTAACCACCAATTTCATCATCAGAATCACCAGGCTGCGCCCCGGAGATCACATAGCACAAAATAAATATTGATGTTGAAATCCGTCCACACTGCAGGGCTTTTTTTCCACAGTGTGACTTTTTATAGCACAATTATGACTAATAATGTTAATGATGCATCCATTAACAGTAATAAATTCTTATGTGCTTTTCCTCCTACATTGATTTTTATTAGCTGCAATTAATTGTCCACAATAAAATAAAGTTTATTAGACTTCTTGGGATTATCTGACCTATTAAAAAAATATGTGGGCAATTAAAGACATGTTTAAATAAAACACAGTTCTTAAGCTCCAATCTGTGCGTGTCTGACGAAAAAGATAAATTGACTTTTTCATTGATAAGGTTTTCTGAAGATATAATCTCAGTAACTATAAAGTTAATGGGAGTTTAGCCTAGCATAAAGACAACACAGCCTTTATTTTTCTGTACCATGGCAGGTTCTTATTTATCGCTCATTCAGTATGGATGTGGATGGATTTTGTCAACATGTGAACTACAGTCATGCTAGATACAGTAACCAACTTTACAGCTGTGTAGTTCAAAAGAGAGGTCCAACATTGCTTATTAGTACTGATGTAATAAAGACCACTGCACACTCTTGGATCAAAATGTCAACATGTTAATGGGCATTATGGCTTCCCTATCTTTCAGCCTCTGATCTAACAGTCTTCTAACAGTACATAATGGTTAGCACAAGCTGCCGTTATAATGTACAGTCACTCCCCCTACAAATCTATCAGCCATACGTGATTTCATTCTGGTAGACCTCCCCTTAATGGCTGTCTCATCGAACAGCACAGCTGTTATTTTTAGTCTCCATCTGACCACATGCTGGATTTTCTTCAGTGTGCCAGCTCAAAACTGTTCTAAGTGAATTTCATTTTGGGGACAAGGATGTGTAGGGTAGAGCAAAGACTTTGTATTTGGGCCTGAAAAACTCATCTGTCTTTACAGTGCACTGCATGAAAGTGTACCGTGGCATAGTTCGTGTCATTTCCAACAAATATTCTCCCTCAAACCTCCGAACGCCCAACATTTCCCCACATATCCCCACAATGTGCACACAGGGATTAGACACGTGCCTATAAACTGTGCACCTTATACTTTTATAGATATCTAAGTATATCAGACGCCGTTTTAAACAAAGTTTCAGTGTGTGTCATATTTGGTGAACTGCAGCAAACGCCTGCATGCCTCCACATTCATACAACAGCAGGATCATCGTTGCTCTCTAAAGTGAGTTTCACATTACCCACCTGAAGCAACAGCAGTCACTTGAATAATGATCCTTGACACACAGACAGCATGTGTCAACATTCAAGTTAAATAGTGTACTCTCTTTGTCAGAAGAAAGAGGCAGGTTGGTTTTTTACAGTCTGAAAGTTGGTCTTTGTTGATATAGTGTACATTAAATTCTTGTTTACAAGAAGCTTCTACTAGTATAGAATGTAAGTGACTATTACACCAACACCAACCTGTATTCGACCTACATGGCTACCCATGTGTACCCATTTACTTTATCCCTAGTTAAGTAGGTATGTGATAAGGCCATAGTGTATTAGTTGGCTGGGACATTTGGCACTTAATATGTCAGACAGTTAAAGATGTTAGAGTAGAGCTCTGGACGGACACTCTGACCCTGTGAATGTTGGAAAAAACAAAAAGGCTTCCTCCAGGTCATGCTCCTGACGTGAGTACTGCCACCAGGCTTGGGCATAAAGGACTCTTCCAACGAAAACTCCACTTTTATCTCTGAGCTTTAGCCAGGGACTCGACTTACTCCACACCAGTGATAATGCTTAACATGAAGTTTTATGCGGAGTTTGGGGTCTGCACAAATTTCCCGTGTTACTTCGCAGCTGGAACATATCTTCGATGATGCAAAGCTCACATAGTTTCTGAAGTAATCTGAGGTGCACAAGGAGAGGCTATTAGATGGGGATAGTTGCCAGATTTAAATGAGGTTTTATTTTTACACGGACTTAAACCTAAAACAAAAATAAAGGATTGGTAACTGTCTCTCCCCGAGAATTATAAGCACGGTTAATAATGAGGCCATTTCAAGCTTGTGTACAGGAACCATTAGAGAAAACAATATATAAGATATTATATGTCTGTGCTTTGTTCTGTCTTTTCACAGGAGACCAGACACAGTTAAACAGAAGAATGCTTTTCCACCAAACTTCATTCACTCTCTGGACTCCACACACATGATGCTGACATCTCTCCACTGCTATAGGTAACATGTCAAAAGCCTGAAATAAAAGATTCTTTACGTCTTTTGTTGGTGTTACAGAATCATTTTTATAGAGACGGATATTGGCACTCTGTGTATATGCATGATCCCAAATTGGCTTTGAAAAAAAAGTGCAGTCTCATATTAAGTCCATTCATCACCTGAAATAGGCATTCTGTTAATTCATTCCCTCTTCATGACACTATAATTGGCTTTGAATGAATAACTGCTGTTGACTTGCCAGGTTTGTAATAAAGTCCTGTGCACTTACCTTTTATAGTAACACTCTCTACTCTCTCTTTTTTCCTTTTTCTGTGATGTAATTGCTGCACGTGACCTGTCATAATGCCTTTGTTTCCTCTCTTCTCGTCCTCTCTCAGTTCTGGTCTGACTTTTGTCTCAGTTCATGACTGTTTCTGGACGCATGCGCTCACTGTGGACACCATGAACAAGGTAACACATTAAAGCAGTCGGTTTTGGCTCCCACCTTTGCAGTTTACTTCACTATTTTTTTTCATTCGTCTGCTCACAGCTGTTTCCAGTGTGTTTTGATCATGTATGGTCAGGGTTTTGTGCTTGCTTTCTTTTTCTGATTAATTACAGTTAAAAAATGACACGACTGATTATGTCTTGCTTTCTTTAGCTGAAACTGAGCAGTGCTTTTGTGTTTCTGAAAGCACTGAGACCTGAGCTTCTTTTAGCATTTCTACAGCCGAAGCAGGTGATAGAAATATTTTGTGCAGCATCTATAACTAGTGCTTCAGTTCTGGGAGAACAGCTTAGTGATGCCAGTGAAACAAACTTCTTTTGTCACTGCTTTGTACATATACAGGCTGCAGGTAGCACCAGCAGACAGAGCCTGATGTGCTGAATAAATGACTGCCTGCCCCCGCCAGCTGAAACTCAGTTGTCAGGCCCAGACTGAGACACAGCATAGAATAAAATGGATCAAATTACCATAAGGCCCCAATTTTCTGTAGATGTAGCTTCAGAGCAGTCGGGGTTTTATGTCTTCACCCAATCTCAGAGGAGTTAGAACGAATGAAGCAGTTCCCTCTCACTACATTTATTCCCTCTCATATTCTCCGTCTCATCTGTGTGAGTGTACGCCTTCCTCATTACACAGGTAATTGAACACAGTGGTAGACGGGGGGTATTAAATATCTTGGTCAACACCTAAGAAGAGGAAGTAGATCCTTGTTTTAATGGCAGCTGATTCTTCCTTCACCTGCCAATTTCTCTGTGCTGCGCGTCGTATTAAAAGGGCACGGATCCTATCAGTGCTGGGTGAGGGGTGGGGTACACCTCTGATTCACTGTGAAATGCAGCCACAGATAAGAATAATTAGAAATTTAAGGAAACTGATTTAAACAACATAATTGATAAAGGTAACTCATAAAGGAAGGAAGCTTTAGTTACAGCTCTTCTGATACGTTCACATATATAAACTTTGTTGCCGCTGATTTTAAGTCCAGATCTTGTGTAATGTAGAATGGCTTCTTGACAGCCACCCTTCCGCTGAGAACATTTCAGATGAGGGTTCATTGAACAGTAGAGTAGATAGATAAACTGAAGGTCTAGGCCTGATCTAGGTTTAGGCCTGACGCATGGTTTGTTTGTTTTTTTTGTCCTCCACTTTGTTTTCCACTTTCTGGTTTTCTTGCATATCTTTTTTAAAGACGCATGGCGCAGATATTGCACCCCATGTTGGTGCAAAAATACAACTTTATGCTGTCATGGTTGTCAAATTGTGTTATCTTTGGAAATTTTCATTGGTTCAACCAAAGAAATGGCAACAAATGATGTGTTTTTGTGACAGGGTGCTAGTAACAAACTGGCTAAATTTGTATGTGTAACAACACAACACAGGTTCATCCCTTGAGTTTAGGTGCCTTTTTTATGTTGAAATGATTCATAGGTCAGAGTTAAGGTGCAGCACACAAACAAAACAAATTCCTCTAAAAATGGTCCGGCACAATGACTGGACTGAAAATGAGTGGAATGTCCAAAGGAAAGTCAAAGACCATTTTTTAAAAGAAAATTACAGAGTTTGACTCCTTGGCAACAAAATCTAAAGAAATCAGGAGTGGCTCAAGACTTTTGCACAGTACTATATCAGCCTTTACAGAAGGGTGCAAAAGTTTTAGGGTCTCTGATAAGCAGCTTGATGTGCCTGTAGAGATTCAATTTGATATTGTGCTGGATGATCTATGATTGTCTCATCACTCACTATTAATTAGCTATTAAATTAAGTTACCTCGAGCCAACAAATGTGTATCATGGGGTTCTTACAAATTATGGAAAAGAATTTGATTTTAATTAGACTTCTGTGATATCCAGACCTGCATAAATATGGAAATACTAATGCAATACTATTACAACACAGCTCTTATCTTCTTCTTATCTTCTCTCCTGTTATCTTCTAACTTTAATAAATTGTATCCACCCTACCTAATTTTTCAGTACGTACATTTGACAAAAATAGGTTTTGAAGCAGAAATGGAGAAAACATACAGCCAAGGCAAAGTTGTTTAAGCTCTTGGAGCTGGTCCATTTGCCAGATTTGGTTGCATCCCTTTATATATTTTTTTTCTTCTGTGCTCCATTCATTGTTTAGTTGGTCAGCAAGCCAGAGGAGTCTGTTGGTCAAGCGTTTAAACTGAACTAACTCAAAGTGCACTTCTCTCTGCCTCGTCCTCCTGCCAGGTTTGTCGGGAACAGTTTGTCGCCCTGCACAGCCAGCCAATCCTTCAAGAGCTGTCCAACTTCCTGCTTCAGAAATACTGCACAGGAGTCCCGTGAGTTTACACCCACATGGAGAAGGACTTTTGACTGGGCTCATACACACAGATCCCGGGAGCGCTGCTGTGGTTGCTCAGGCAGCAAAATATTTGTCATACAGTATCAACATTTCAGTGAAATTTATGTAATAGCTACTAGTTCATATTTTCATACTTAGTTGCACCTATCTGCGGTCTGTCCCTCTTGTTCTTACATAACAAGCCATCATTCTCACGAGTCTCTGTGTTTATGCTATATTGTATTACCTTTAATGAGATTTTTATGATATTTGTGATATGTGCCACCACAGACTGAACATATTCAGCTACTACATGTGCACAGGTTATAAAACAGAAGGTGGACAAACATAAGAGGGCTTTATAGCCACTAATTTCCTTAGATTTCCTACAGTTTTTTACATGACATTAGATACAACATGATTCTTTCTCCCCATGTCCGTCTTACTGTCCTCCCCCTCAGGGTGGCTTATGCTCATCATCTGTGTTTTTTCACTCTTTGGAATAATTGGACACCTTTTCCAAAGCCTCCACTTCCACAGCAGCTCACACCTTCTTTGTCTCTCTTACCGTTATTACTGCCTAGTTTCACGGACACATTTTTCATTCTAGGATGTGTCAGAGAAAAGGAAATGTGGAACTACAAAGGCATTTTGGGTTTCTTTATTCATGAAAATATAGAAATAATTTTTTTCTAGCGTCAAAAAAATAACCCCTGCTCACCTGTGCACAAATGTATTTTGCTGTGTAGAGTTTTTATGCAGAGTATAAAGTTGCTCTCACATTGATCTGCAGATCGCAAAACTATCTCACTGCACAGACAAAGAGAGCGGACTTTACAGCGGCGACAATGAGACCTTCTTCCCAGTAGTTACATTTTTAAACCAAAAAACATATTTATATATTCAATTAGTTTTATTTTTGTTAATAAGGTAGAAAGAACAGATAACTGCATTTGTAGGAGGGCTGAAAATCCTTTGACTTTGTACTCCTATAGAGACAAAAGCACATTTTTCTCTGACTTAACTTTATTACTCTCCTCTTTGTGGCAGGACTGAAGCCAAGAGCAAAAAGTACCAGGAGTATAGAAGGCTGATGATGCTGCTGGCCAAAGTGCCCCAGACAGGTCAGTTTGAATGAGGCTGTGTGGCTCCCAAGCACCTGGGCTTGATGGACTGTTTACAAGGACAAGGTACAGGGTGATGGGGTTTGTTCCTAATTGGGCAGAAGAGAACTTGTACAGGTATACCTTAAAGCTCTTTTTGAGGTTAGCAGAAGGGCAATACTGGTGGGCTGTATGAACTGGATCCATCCACAATTCTGTATTTTCCTTCTTGCTTTATAATTCTAATTGTTGTTGAATATTGTCCGTACATGTCAGACTTGGTCGTATAGCCGTATTTGGTCCCAGATTAGAGTATTCTACACTTTCAAAAACTAAATAACTAAAACAAAAATAAGTAAAAACTAATAAGCTTATGTCATTGTGTGTCGTAACCTGCATGGCCACCAGCAGGTCCAGCTTCCTCACTTTACCTTTTGATGTAATTTGCGTTTCTATCCATTGTTCTCCTGAGTGGAGGTGGTGCACAGAGGCAGTCTCTGTCTCTCTGTCAGTCCATCTGCCTGTCTGTCAGGTGGATGCAGGCTTTGCTGTTATGTAACCTCTTGCTCCATTTCCATCTGTACACTTATGATCTGCTTGGCACTGACAGCTGGGTTGTACCAATTGATCGCTGTTAATTGTGTCCCTCCTCTGCATAATCAGCTTATGTGGCTGAGACCGGTCAGGTGTGCACCTCAGGCGTCTGTGTTCCCGAATGTCCGCTGTTTTCATTTCAATAGCAGGCCCCACTGAATGTGGAGTATAATCTTTACTATAAAGGATCCGAAATGTATGATTATCAGGTTTCAGCGTGTGTGTAATTAAGAGCATCAGTTGATGAGGTGTATCTACAACTGTAAATTTAGGGTTTTAAAAAAGCTGGAGAGAGAACTTGATAACCTGTGAATGTTTTACCAGCTGGACTCTGAGTTTGGGAATAACTGATTCGCCGTCTGTGAGAAAAATGACGGCTGTCAGCTATT
>VUQG01044325.1:7978-21657 GCA_015106755.1 Etia nguti
GTGGAGTCAAATCATAAAAATCAAATCACTTTTATTGTCACATCACATGTGCAGGTACACTGGTACAGCACATGTGAGTGAAATTCTTGTGTGCAAGTTTCACAAGCAACAGAGGTGCAAAATACAAATAACATAAGAACAAGCAAAATATAAGAATAGGAATGTGAGAATTATAAGAATAAATATATGTACAAATATAAGAATGTATGCGCATTACTGAATATGTATACCAAATATATATATACATATATATGTGTGTGTGTGTGTGTGTGTGTGTGTGTGTGTGTGTGTGTGTGTGTGTATAAAAAATCATATAAAATTATATAAAATTGAATAAAATCTACAGAGGTTAGCAGTTGGATATTGTGCAAAAGAAATAGCATTTATGTACAGTATGTGTGTGGGAATGTATGTGAATGTTTGCTCAAATTATTCTTATTAGCACTTTAAGTATTTTATTTATTGATTTTATTACATTTTATTGTTTTTATTTATATTTATATATTTTTATGGATGATGCACTGATCGGAGACCGCTTTTAATTTCGTTGTACCTGCGACTATGACAATAAAGACTTTCTGATTCTGATTCTGAAGACAGAGTACTCTTAGGCTGGACCACATCCATCTTTAAAGTAGGCCTTCACTGGATCTCAGCCACTCACCTGTCAGGCTTCATGACTCCATATTTTAGGAACAGTTTAGTTATGAGAAATGCATGAAATGAGCAGGTGTTATTATTACATTATGAGGACCATGAAAAGAAATAATCTTTTCCATTGTCTTGGTTACTTTTATTACATTTTTGTCATATTATTGGTGACTGACATCTGACAGCTATGGTAATTAAACTAGTACACATAGAAACATTAATTTTCCTACATAACGCACCAAAGTTATGTTTTAAAGCCTTTATGTATATCTTTCCTAACTTCTGAGTCTTAAAATGAAGATCTCACTGGTTTCATTCTTTGTGCTGAGTAGGGTTAATCATACCCACATATTAATCCCGGATATCCTCATCATCAAACTGGTCACTCTTGGCCTCCCCACTCTCACATTTGCCTGGATAAAAAACTTTCTCACAAACCAGCCCCAGCCTGTAAAACTCGGGCCTCATCTGTCCTCCACTCGCACGCTGAGCACCAACTCCCCACAGTGCTGTGTGCTGAGCCCCCTCCTGTATTGTTTCTATTACCACGACTGCAGTTCGACCCACAACAACAATCTCATTATCAAGTTTGCTGATGACACCACGGTAGTCGGACTCATGTCAAAGGGAGATGAGGCAGCCTACAGAGAGGAAGTCCTGAAGTTGGCAGCATGGTGTTCAGAGAACAACCTGGCACTGACCACCAAGAAAACCAAAGAGGTCGTTGTCGACTTCAGGAGGCACAGCACTGACTTAGCCCCCCTATACATCAACGGGGAGTGTGCGGAGAGGGTCCAAACCTTCCGGTTCCTTGGTGTCCTCATCTCCGCTGACATCTCCTGGACGGACAACATCACAGCGGTCGTCAAGAAGGCCCAGCAGCGGGTGCACTTCCTGAGGGTCCTCAGGAAGTACAAGCTGAACTCCAATCTGCTGCTGACCTTCTACCGCTCGTCCATTGAGAGCCTGCTGACATACTGCATCACAGTATGGTACGGCAGCTGCACTAAGACGGACAGAGTGAGGCTTCAGAGAGTAGTCAAGGCAGCACAGAAGATCATCAGCTGCCCTCTCCCCTCCCTGATGGAGATCTGTTCCCCCCGCTGCCTCAACAGAGCAACAAACATCATCAAGGACGAAGCCTGGTTTTGACCTGTTCAACCTGCTTCCCTCAGGGAAGCACTGCAGGTGCATCAGCCCAAAGACCCAAAGACTCAAGACTCAAGTTTCTTCCCAAAAGCCATAACCACCCCGAACTCACACATGCATTGACAACACAGTTCCTCCCCCCAATCCAAGGACTTCCCTCTATAAACCACCACTGTGCAATGCCTAATTTTATGTGCAATAACCCACACCGTAAATACATAAAACAATTTATTTACTATTTATTTCCTTTTTTTCTCTGATTTGTATATTTCTACATTTTATATATTTTTTTCCTTTTTCTCTTAATACTGTTCATATGTATATAGTGCTGCAGAAACTGTGCACCCCACCCCCCCTTCTTCTCCCACATGTTTGCATTGAGTAGGAGATGCTCTGTATCTCATTGTACATGTGTATAGTGACAATAAAGGCATTCTATTCTATTCTAATAAGAAAGAGATAAAAGCACTAAGCCTCCTTCTTTTGTACATCTGATGAACTGTTTAATGATGAGTCAAAATAATATTAGTTAAATGTCAAACTGTTCTTTACATTTAGCTGAGTGATTTCAAGCTCCTTTTAATTGTTATGACAGACAGCTTACAGCTGCTGACTGTATGAATATTCATATTCATTGAGCTATTATTAACTTTTCAGCAACATGATCCCACAGAATTCCCAAATTCCCTCTTTTTGAATGTACCGATCACTTTTGAAGTGATTCCCATGTTGGAATAAATCTTTGTTTGTAGTCAACAACACGAAGAATAATGTGGGAACAATATTATTTTTACTTTGCTGTGAGGTCATACATCATGTTTACATCTGTGTTCTCGTGATTTTGGCGTCTCCCGTTATAAATCTGCGACTTAACCGTATGCAGTATGTCACTATATCTCCGGCTCACGTTATGTGTGTCGTTTCCATCTGCCTTTGTTTATTAAACACCATCAAACTGTACTACACAGACCATATAGGTTGATACCCAGGAATATATATTATTTGTCACGACTGATTCAAGTAGTCCACGAGGGCTTTTGCTAACCTAGATTAATCAAAATAATTTCAGAAAAGAAAAGTCTTCCTGAGCTCTTCCAGGCTTTCCAGCAGCAAAGCTCATAATCTATACACTGTCAAAATAGAGCCTACGCGTTAGGTGTAGCTGACATCACTTGATAACTTTCTGCTGCTCTAATTCGAAAAGATTTGTTTTACATTTTATTTGCAGCGGGTGAAAAAATAAGTAAGCTCCAACAGTCGGCCCTAAATTATGTCCCAGAGTGAAAGCTTTAGTCGTGTAATGAATTTCTACTCTAAACCAAGTACAAGAGCTGTGTGTCATTTCAATCCAATAGAACAGACAGATTTTAGCTATGCAGCGCTTCCTAATATGAAACTATGACATATTATTGCTTTTTACCGTTTTCCCTTTACTTTTCAGCCTTGAGTTGAATTTAGAGTGACTCAAGTGACTGTGTAATGGCATTTTAAACTAATATCTCAGTGCTCATTATGGAGCTGACTTTTATTTTTCCTTTAAAGGTTTTATTCTTTCCTTCTTTCAATACCACCACAAAGCATATGTCTAATCTTCTCTTGCAACTGTGCAGGCTTCTGCTCAAGCTCTTACTTTTGAAAAGGAGCATGGGCCCATATACACTAAATGACAGTCAGCTATAAATGTAATTTATGTAATTTATGCAAGCATATTGTAAGCACATCATTGACCCTTTGCAACCTCTTGTGTCAAGTATCGTACACGTTTTATGTGGGAGAGAAGAAGATCGCACATGTGGGAGTGCTTAGCATCGAGACAGAGTTATGCAGATCAAGTCGGCTTAGCATTGTGAGAAATCACACGATAAGATGTTATGGTTTTAGATCCCGTCTTGCGCTGCCAGTGGCAGAACTGTTTTGTCTAAAGATGCATCTGGAGCGCTGTTCAGTGTCTGTATTTAACAGAGCTTTTCGGGCCTAAGAAACATATTGATGTGAGGACAAAAGGGAAAGTTGAAATCACTGTTGCGCTGTTTGTTCAGCAAGCCAAAAAGGCCCGATTTCTCAGCAGTTTTATTTAAAAAAAAGCTCCATCCGCCCCACGCCATCTCACACTGTTCATTACTTATTAGTCTGAAGAGCTATTATAGACTTAAGGTCAGAAATTTTCATTCAGCCTCAGCGGAACGATACAGAAACTCATGAATGAGTCAAATGTCCTTAAAGAGAACTGATTTATTCATTTTGCTCAAAGTGGTAAAAATGTCCTTCGGTGTGCCTGGGCAGTCAAATAACATTTAATTTGGTCTGAATATTTTCACTCTTTATCACTCTACAGTAAAAGTATTCAGGTCATGATTTTAGACTGGTTTCACATCTTTAAATAAATGCTCCAGCAGTTTTCCCTTTTAGCTCTCTGCCACCTTTAACCACTTGTAAAAAAAAAAAAAAAAAAAAACCACTGACAAACTCACAGGATTAAGAATAAAATAATGTTGATGCCCCCCACCCCGTGCCAGATGGGCATCCGTGCCATGATATCAACGGTGTTATGCAAGTGCTTTAAGGAAACAGTCTTCCTCTCAGTAGGAAAGCTTGTTATGTGCAAACCTGCAGTGGATGTTTATAGAGCAAATTAAAAGCCCCAGCCTGACATCTAACACTTTGTCAGGATGAAATAAAGTGGAAAGTGGGACTTGGAAATTTAGCCTATTACCTAATATTAGACTAACATTTTCCAGCGTTCAAATGAGACATTAAAAAAGTTATTTTCTGCAAATTTTGATTTAAAGGAAGTGATAAGGTGTTTATTTTGGGAGAGTTAGATGAAAATATTAATACTGCTCTCATGTAGAACTGGCAGCAATCTGTACTGCTTGTTTTCATTAGCGTGATGGAAACAAGGGAGAAAAATTCTCTCTGTCACCAACAACTTTTTAAAAATCCACCCGTTTTGTAAAAGGCTTCGTCCCACACTCCAAAGACATGCAATTAGTGGGGTTAGGTTAATTGGTCATTCTAAATTACTCATAGATGTGAATGGTTGTTAGCCCTGCGACAGACTGGCGACCTATCCAGGGTGTACCCCGCCTCTCGCGCCCTATGGTCCCTGGGATAGGCTCCAGCCCTCCCCAATAAGTGTAAGAGAATGGATGGATGGATTTGATCCATACGCCTTGTATCATTTTGAAAGAGCTGTATATTTATTTTATTTAAGCCCACTGATTTGTGTGTGGGAGCCAACAGGAAGTCAGGCTGCTTGGTTGATCAGAGTGACTCTTATTCATGCATGATCTCTAACGGCTCAGTCACATTAGGGTAAAAATAGTATGGCAACCTCCTTATGACTAGGGAAATGGGTGGTTGCCTGGTGATTGCATTGATTTTTTTATTTTTTTATTTTTTAACATTCAGTGGGCAATTGCAAGAAGTTGCAGTGACCTACTGGAACTCACAAAATCCTCAACCTCTGGGTGACCATTTTAGATCAAAAGGCAACTGCACAGGTCGTCTGTGCAGACACTGAGGATGCAATAAAGACCTAGGAGAGCATGTCAAGGGAGAAAATTCACCATTTATTTGATCAATCTTTAAATGTTAGATTTTCAAATTCATTTTGAGCCTCTGAAAATGAAGAACTGTGTATAAAAATAACTTTGATGGTGACTGTGCCCTGATTTCCTGATATTATGCTATGCTACGCTAAGCTAATTGCTTTTAACATATAGTAAGGAGAGTGGTATTGATCTTCTCACATAACTCGGGAGAATAAAGCACAAAAACAGCATATACTCAAAGCATTAAAATACTCCCTTTAACGTGAATCTAGAACTCTTTGGAAAGTTTTCTGTGAGAATCAATTTCTGAAATAAAGTCGCGCTGACAGCAGTTCATGCTGCCAGTGAAAAAAAAGCAAATCCGAAGTAAAATACTTGATTCCAGTGAATCTGAGCTGTGTTTGGTCTATCTTTCTAGTGAGCGGAAAACCATAGAGATTGCAGTCTTTCTTCTTTTCTATTTGAGCCTCTGGGAGCTCTTGTGAGGAATTAAAACACATAGACACACACTCTCTTTTCTGTGTCTTCACACACAACTGCACGCACAGAGCTATTTAAACCACCTGCTTCTGACT
Organism: Etia nguti; assembly: GCA_015106755.1. Lineage (NCBI taxonomy): Eukaryota > Metazoa > Chordata > Actinopteri > Cichliformes > Cichlidae > Etia > Etia nguti. Next base: position 13,908 of record VUQG01044325.1, read on the forward strand.
AGCTCAGGCTTTACAGACATTTTCTGAGACTATTCCATCCAGTTCAGGCTAATAGAGGAGAAGAGCAGGGAGACGGTGAACATGTGATTACCCTTTGCCTTGTGGAGCCAGGGATTGTGAACACACAACACACCCAGCGAAGAGAAATTCAGCACCACCTCCACAGCAAAGATACTCATCTGTCATACTGCAAAGAATAAAGTCATACACTGAATAGATATGCTTACAGGAGATAAGCATTTAGTCACTTATGTGTAAGCTTTAGCTCTGTGTGACAACAGATTGAGATGACACGAATCTATTTAGGCCTATTTATATTCTGAAGCTGGGCTGTATTTTATTTGCAACCAAAGAGGGAAGAAAAGGATTACGGTGAATTGAAAATGGAACAAAGGCGGAAGTGAATGAAAATCAATTCAGTCTCAGCCCTTGGATCCGAGAAGATTGACTGAATTTCACATGCAAACACCCCGTCCCTGATTTTATCTATAATATCTCTTTAAATCACAACACGTGAAATACACCTCGAGGCTATCTAAACTGTAGTAGAGATCAAAACAATACCACTACTGCAATACAACAAGTCATATTTTTCACGAGCATCCCCGCTGATCTCATAGCCCTTTCTTCTACTTGTCAAATACAGGCCCTGGGCTCCAAGACAGATAAGACTGGACTCCCCCATAGCGATCATTGAGATGATGCCATCATGCATGACCAACTGCATGTGTTCAAGTTATGAAACTGTGCGTTTTCCACTTCTAATTAGACGCAGAGTCTCCTGTGATGAATCCCGCTCGACCCGCATCCTCCGACCAATCCGAGGATGTCTGTTTGCTTCATCTTTAATTAATCGCGAGTGCAGTACGTGTGTATGTTACAGCAGGGTTAGGACATTGTCATGTGGCGTGTGCGTCTGTGTTTCTATTGGTGTTTGCATATGGATGAACTTATGTGTAGAAAGTGAGCAAATAAAAAGATTGTCACGTGTGTGTGTGTGTGTGTGTTTATATTGGGTTTTTTCAACCACAGGGATTTACTACTTAAGTAATGCAAGCATGATTAGGAAACATTGCCATCTGGTAGTTTGAGGGGGTGCTGAGACACATGCACACGAGCATGTGTGCTCGCACAAACAAACACACAACAATGCACACATGCAAACAGGTGCACGAGACGAGACACACACTCAGAAATGTCATCATGTAATAAATAATTCAAATAAACTGAGAAAAGACAGCTACATCCTTCTTATCAAGCAATCACACGCCTACAGTATACTCGCAAAACACATACGTAAACATCGCTACTGTGCCACAAGAGGTTTGTCTGTGCCGGCTGCTGATTTAGCTGATTCTTCCGCTAATATAAAGCACGGTGCATAGGTACACTGCAGATTTACTTTTATTATTGTTTCCCTTGTGAGAAAATATTCACCATCTTTTATCTCAGGTGAGAATAAACTCACTGTTAGGTCTGCAAGTAAAAATAGATCATTCCCAGGTGACATTTCTTTAAAATCCCTTTCTGGATTACATTTAAAGCTATTTTATGCCACTTTTTGTTTTTTAACTGTCGTCTCATGTGCTAAACAACCATATGCTGTTATTCATGTGCACAGCAGTTTGGACCAGTTTGACCTCGAAAGCCACAGAGCCGAGTCGATGAACCAAGCTCAGTTGCAAACGGGGTGACTGTTGTTTTTCTCCATCATTATAGATAGAATACTTCTTGGTGGTCAGATTGTTAATTGTGATAAAGGTGTACAGTGTCAAGAAATTATACCTTTGGATGGTAGGCAGTAAACAGAGGTATCAATCTTGACCTCATCTGGGAAATTTGTTGCATTCATTTAATCTCTTAATAAGCAGTGGAGCAAACTTGATTATCATAGCACAGCATTTTTAGCTTGGAGATGACATTTCCCCTTTTCTGCCAATGTGGCTGCTGATAGCAATGATGCCTAAATATCCAGTTACTACATTATTTTTTTGCCTGTCATTTTGCCTCTCTATGCCACCACAGTGGATTTTAAATCAAATAGCCAACACATGATTGAAGTGCAGACTTTCAACTTTAATTCAAGGGATTTAACAAAATTACTGCATTAACTGTTCAGGAATTACAACCGTTTTTATACACAGTGCAGAGGCTCAATATTAATTGAACAGCTGACTGACAACCAGTTTTATGGACAGGTAAGGCCAGCTCTCTTGTTATAAGACAAGAGAGCTGGCCTCTCTTGAAAGGATTCACGTTTAGCTTTTTTAATCCTTGATCATCTATTTTCTTTTGTCCTTCCCATGTCCGTCTGGTCTCACTGTGGTTGTCTGGTGTCCCCATTTAGTTGTGTCACACTAGACTCGTCTCCCCAGTCAGTCATGTCTCCATGTTTGTTTACCTTTTTGTCAGTGTCAAGTTTGTATGTCTTTGTCTCTGTGTCATGTTTCCTGTTTTATTTTCACAGTCCCCTGTATCATGCGTGCTATTTTCACTTTTGCTTCCTGTTGTATCATCAGATTCTGTTCAGCTGTCTTTCCCAGATGTCTCCACTTTGCCTCATTACCACATGTGCGTATTTGGGCCCTTAGTTTTCCTCAGTCCCCTCATGCTGTGATCCGTTCTGTATTTCTGCTGCTTGAGTTTGGTATTTTATATTTTTGAGTTTGAGAGTATTGATAATAGCGTGGCCTTTTGAGTTCCCCTTTTGTCTCTGGAGTCCTGCACTTGCATCCACTCCGTGCCTACCACACACTATCGCTGTTGAGGTCTTCGTGAAGAGTTTGCAATGACGTTCAGATCACTGATTTCATTCAAAAACAAGAAATATTGCTTTCAGACAGATGAAAGCAAGATTAATGTAGACTAACACAGAATGATGGGAGGAGATGGGAGTTGTTCTTTAATAATTGTAACAGCGTGTAAGCACCTCAAGTGTTAAGTGTTATAGAGGGTTGAACAATGCTAATACATTATTTTTCTTGCCTGCTGGCAGCGGCGTCTTGTCTAATGACTTCTCAGTTTTTCATTTTTGTCTGAATCTCTTGTTGTTCACTTATTTTGTCCCTCAGATTTACTGTACAAACTGGTAAATAATTCAACAGCAGCAAATGAATAAACCAAGTTGGAAAGTTGCTAAGCCCTTGACTTAAAAAAAAAAATCTATAGCAGAAAACTTGGAAAGAGTTAACTGGGTTTTCAAGACTGCTGCTCAGGACAGTTCATTTGAAATTGCTAATTTCACATATTTTACCCTAATTACACATCATGTACTCTGTGGCCAACTGTGTCACACATGGAATTTTTTCATATAGCCACATTAAACAAATATGAATATAGTTCCATTTAAATAACAGCTCACATGCTCATGTCTCATTTAGAAAGCGTGCGCTTTCTTACTTTTCTTGGTGTGTGAGGTGTGCTGAGAGGTGTTGCCTACATGCTGTGCTACTTCACTCTCCTCTTTGAGTTTAACCTGTCAGTCCTCACAGCATGATTTCCAGACATGACTCACTGGCATAACCCTGCATGGGTGAATACACACACACACACACACACACACTGCAGTCATAATTGCTGGCATCAATGCAGGTTACACAAGAAAATGTGGGGGCAACACTTTAGTCATTTTTATTCCTGCTTGATGTTTAGTCAAAGCTTAGATGACTCCACACAAACAGAGAGAGAGAACAAAACTGTGTGGGACACAAAACTTTCTTTCACATCCGCACTGAAGATACTCACAAAAACAAAATTGTACCTTCGTGGTGCCTAAACAACTTTAAAAAGGTAGAATTGGCACAGCCCACTGAATTTGTTCACTCAGTCTTGTACCAGATTGAGTGATTCGCTCTGTAAATCAAACATAGTCCATATGAATGATATGAACTCTACACGGGCTCTTCCTGGCGCCTGACTTCTATTTTTTCTAGTTAGAATTATTCAGACAGTGTGCATCAGTCATGCATCCAGCTTGTTACAACAAAGAAATGATCGACCAAATACAAATTTCCTTACTTTTTGTTCCAATAGCATTCTGTTTGAGAAGGGCTGAGAACATCATAAAAAACGTTACACACTCTGTGCACCATCTGTTTAAACTTGTCATGTTAGGCAGGTGCCTCAGGTCAATCCACGCACACGCACACAAATAGAATGGAAAAACAGCTTGAAAAACTCTGACACTTCCTCAGTCTGACAGACTTATTTATCAATGTCTTCAGAGTACATGTCATTTCTAAGGGCTGTGTAATAAGGATGTGTAATATTTAATGAAATACACTTCATTTAAGACCTCACTATTTGTTATATTTAAAACTCATGCTGAAAATGTTAAATAGAATGATCTGAGTCTGTAACAGTGGCACTTAGTCTCTGTTTCTCTCTTCTGTAACACCTTTAGGGGTCAGTCGTGTAAAAACTGCAGATAGTAAGATTAACCAAAAGTAATGTCTTTATCCGCCATTGTAGAAATTCATCTCATTCATCTTTGACGTTGCGTGACTAAATCTCAGTTTTCCTCGTCGACACATGAATGCAACAACTGAGTTTTTGAAAATCACCCTAGGGGGAGTTCATAAAAATCTCAGTTTTCAGTGATTCTGTGATTTCGGTACACGCAGTGTACGCGTGGACGTAGCATCTGTTTGCATGGCAAAACAGAGCTGTAGTCCTTTGTCCTCCAGCCATCCTTTGAACGTCTTTGAGTTTAACTTACCAAGGTGCCAGATAGTAGCCATAGTATCTGATGCACTAACCAGTGTTTATTTACAGCTGCCAGAACCCCACCTTACAGGGCAATTTCTGCTGCTCCACAGCGACCCCAGCTGTCAGTACAGGTCATTTCAACTGTAGAAGGATTTACCAGACAACACTGGATAATGGAAAAAATACTGAGGCAACTTTACTGTTATGGCACGACATTAATATGTCAAAATACTCCTATCAGAACTTTTCTGGCCCTACACTATAAATGTGCAACTCAACAAAACATGAGTTTTGTGTGGTAGTTTGTTTAAGAGGATTACTCTCATGATAGTTTCCTAGGTAGAAATTTTAGCTGCCACATGGTGGCATTATTTACCCATCCAGATCGAAAATGCATGTAGATGTCCGTAATTTTGAAAGCTTCTTCCTGGCAGTGTAAAGTGAGTCATTCTCTAAAAGATACACGTAGATGTCACTGAACTGGAGCTCTGGGAGCGACATCCCCAAAATTCATAGTTTTTCTTCATATCTTGATTTTTCCTAAATGGGTAGATGATCCAAGTTGTCTTGGCTTGAGACAAATGAAAAAAACACCAACACTTTTGTCTTACAGTACTATGGGCCATCTACTATTGACCGTCACAGTGGAGTGATTTTTGCACTGAAAGTCATACTGTTGCACTTCTAATATCACAGATATCTAATATCATCAGTTTTGCATATGACAATGTTGTTTACTAAAATAAGATAGCATTAACTCTTTGAGCGTAGTTACAGTTAACAATGAATATAAATTCTTAAACTGAATACATTCCATAGTGTTACCCCCCCCTCCACCATTAACAAATGGTTCAGCCCATAGCCGGACCTGCTTTTTTTCTTGTTTTCAGTACCAACCGATGCCTATGATTGTGCCAAAGCACATTTTGAACAACACCATGGGAATTTCAGATTTCACACAGCTGGTTGGTTGTTACACTCTGGAAATGGAATCAAAGTGAGTGTTATTAACTCTCTGGGTCCACGGACATGCCGCACCTCCAAATCACATGACTGATTTAAGCTGTAACAAGCTGCAGCCACGCTGTCTCTATTTAGAATAGAATAGAATAGAATAGCTTTTTATTGTCACTATTACAAGAACAATGAAAGGCAGTTTGGCATCTCTCCATGTGTGTGAAATACACAATAGGGTAAGTATTTACACAATAACACAGACAAATTTACATTTACACAAGAACGATATGTACAAGTTATACATACACCTGCATACATACGGATACACCCATACATGCAACAATTTGATTTTTTTCTAACAAAAAACAGTGAAACTTAAGTTAGACTTGTGTTTGTAAATGTATTGCCCCATGTTGTGTAGCTTTCTGGATTTTATACTTATTGGGCTACATATTTATTATACAGGCTGTACAGTACATAAACTCAAAATTCACATGTTTTATGTAAAGTATAAAGTGTTTAATTATTTGGGCTACAGAAAATAATTAATTTATAGACTATATTTATATGAAAAAACGTGTACACTTACTGCATTTGAATCATTTTAACCATATGTAATCCCTACATATGTGCTTGAAATAAAAAGGCTTAGATTTTGCCACCCCATTTGATTTCTGTGCCACCCTAAGAAAATTTTAGTAGGGATGTTCCTGGCGATTTCTCAGCCAACTAAACGATTAAGAACAATTTTGATTAACCGACTCGTCTAAAACTAAGAAACACTAAAGTTAAATTTGAGAAATGTTTAATGGAAAATGTCAGCAACTAATAATAGAGGCATTTTAAATCATTTCTCACATTTTTCACTAATAAATCATGCTGTTTAACTGTGCAGCACCTCATTGTACATTATCAACACTACATGTTCTACCCCAGACAGACAACGGAGAAGAAACACTTAAAATAAACAGATGTTAAATAAGATATGAAAACATGTTACTGTCATAATGCAGCATTAAACTCAAAATACAGCTTTATTGCTAGATTTCCACAATACATTAACTAAACTAGAAAGGCGCAAGGACTCTAAAGTGGGGAACCCTAAGCAGATGGACCGCTCAGACTCATCACAGTCACATTGGTGAAGAAGGTTTAATTAGTAAATGGTAAATGGACTGGTTCTTATACAGGCCTTTCTAGTCTGAGCACTCAAAGCATTTTACACACCAGCACTTTTTTCTATGCACTTTCTGTCACATGCATTCCTACTCCAATGGGGATACTCTTCACCCTGGCAATTGACACCTTGTGAGATTTTTATGTTTTTTATGTTATTTTGGTTTAGTTTTTTTAGTTGATGTTATGTTTTTATGTATTGTTTTGAATAGAGGGACATTTTAAAATGTATGTATTTTGATTTAGTTTATATTTTTTGCTGTTTCATGTTTTCTGTTGTTCTTAACTTACTGTACAGCACTTTGATCTTGTGCTGTCTATTTTAAAGTGCTTTATAAATAAAGTTGCATTGGATTGGGAGATGGATGCATTCATACACATACATACTGGATGTATGGGAGTATGAATGTGTATGTGAATTGGAATATAAATCGAAGTATGAATTGGAGAGCAACTTGGGGTTAGCATCTTGCTGAGGATATTTGGCATGTAAACTAGAGCAGACGGGGATCGAACCACCATCCTTCTGATTAGTAGGTTCAATTCAAATCAATTAAGTGTTATTTATACAGCGTCAAATCACAACAACAGTCGCCTCAAGGCGCTTTATATTGTAAGGTAGACCCTACAATAATACATACAGAGAGAAACCCAACAATCATATGACCCCCTATGAGCAAGCATTTTGGCGACAGTGGGAAGGAAAAACTCTCTTTTAACAGGAAGAAAACCTCCAGCAGAACCAGGCTCAGGGAGGGGCGGCCATCTGCACGACTGGTTAGGGTGAGGGGGACAGGACAAAAGACATGCTGTGGAAGACAGCCAGATATTAATAACAAGTATGATTCAATGCAGAGAGGTCTATTAACACATAGTGAGTGAGAAAGGTGACTGAAAAAGAAACACTCAA
>VUQG01044326.1:8936-25699 GCA_015106755.1 Etia nguti
CATTAAAAATGTCTTTTTTAAGAGTAATCTGGCCAAGAGGACAGCAGAAATTGCAACAAATATAATAGTTCTGTAAACATATCTTAAGTGGACAAAAAGGATCGGATTGGTTATAATGTAAGTACAATAACACAAAGTTATACAGATACTTGAAAAACAGGTAGTTTTTACGTGTTATATATAACCCCTTTGTAAACCTTGTTCACCGAAGTGTACTTACAAACATAGTAAAGATATTACACATAAAAAAAAAACACACGGAAACCTTGGAAAACAGTCTTTGGCAGGCGATTACTTTTTGGCACAACACCTGTGTTGAAAAACTAACTTCCGGTGTCTGACAAAAAATTATTTACTGAATGATAATTAAAACTGTAGCAGCTATGATCTGTGAAATGTATCTCAAACATATATCTCATAAAATCCTTTTGAGCCAAAAGCATTTCTGTCATACGGTAGATGCCGCAATCAATTTTTGGCAAAACACACAGAAACAAAAAAAATTAAAAAAAAATTAAGAATTTAAATTTTTTAAAAATCAGTTTTTAACACAACACCGAACGCCTTGTCAACCAATCAGCACTTCACTGACGTACATTTTCGGTGGGTAAAAAACCCCTCTCCTTTCGCTGTCCGTCCACGCAGAGGGACACATTTGCGGGACCATAATTATACTTAACGCCGGAGCACGCGCTGAGCACACCGGCTTCCACAAATAAACCATCGCCTATCATTGGCTGACCTCTTTCACAACTACCTCACACGGTATTCACTAACGCCAATACACAACGGTGCCCAGTGTAAACGTTGTGTAAACATACCAAGCTTCAGTATGTACAATGTTTCACACAGCTCCGTCACGGTCCCAACAGCACAATCCGTGGACAGTCGCAGGAAGTGATGGCGTCCTTCTTCTTTTTGTTATTTTTGCTGGCGGTTGGAAAACTACGAAATTGTGTTTTGCCGCCACCAACTGGTATGGAGTGTAGACTGAAATGTCGCTCAAAAAAACAAAAAACAAAAAACAGGGCTATTTAAGAACATAAACCACACACCTCTACAATATTTGGAATGCAGGTAGTAATAGAAAAAAAATCAAATAATGTTATGTGTAACTTTTTTCTTTAGTCGGGCAAATAAAATAAAAAAGAAGCTTTACAGACAGTTGTCCTGTGTATTACTACTGTGCTGACTGAGAGGGGATGTCCTTCAAGTAAAAAGGAGTACTTATTCACCTCAGTGTTGTAGATTAGACTTTTGGTCAATATCAATTAATTTAGTGGGATTGTCTAATAATTTTGTCCCACTACCTTATCGGACCACTGTGCTATTATGGCGTCTGTTTCTACTAGCAATAATCAACCAGAACAAACGTCTTCATTGGGAGCTTAACTGCAGTTTGTTAAACAAACAAACAAACAAACACCTCCTTCTGGTATAGAATTTTATATTTCTGTAAATAAAAGGGACTGGCTTAAATGAAGAATTTACATTCAAGAAAACAAAAACTTGTAAATTTTATAAGGCAAAAACAGTTAGATATCATTTCTAAGATTATTATTTTATGCCATCATCTTAGTGAAGAAGATAAGTCATATCAAGTTTTTACAGTTCTATTTATAGAGTCAGTTTTTCAGGAAATGAGCATGAAGCTTTTTTGTAAATAGAACTGAGGACTGGACACTGGAAAAAAAAAGAAAATTGCAGAGTCCAGTTAGAACTTCATTTGTCTATGTATGCACTGGATAAAGCCATATCTGAGATCATTAATGGTAGATCTCCAGCTTCTGATACCCTCAAGGTAAAAGGCACAAGCGCTTCTGGACCGAAATCAAAAGTTACAGTTTTGAGGCTGTTACTGAATGCATTGAAAAATGAAATATAACAAAACAATGAAACATGGCTCGATTACATTAATACCAAAGCCAAATGACAAAGATAATCTGCATTCATTAAAAGCAGACATATATATATATATATATATATATATATATATATATATATATATATATATAAAACGATACTCTATATTTAATCTCAGACATACTTTTTTTTTAAAATCCTTGCCTATATTTTGTTTCAGAATTAATTTCTGCAACATCATTCATCATGTTTCATACTATCATTTAAATTAAATTGAATGCATTTATAATTAGTCTTAGTTTGCTGATAATATGCCTTTGTTGCTATATTTTCATTTTTTGTAAAAGAACTTTTGGTCTCTAAAGCAACAAAATAAAATTTTCTCAAAAGCATCTGGTCTGATTGTGAATGTTCTGATATATCAGATTTTAGCAGTCTGCAATCTTGATTTGGATTTTTAAATCTCAGTAAAACGAGAGGTGAAATGCTTTAATAAAGTATAAAGTATATCATAGTAATAATATGATCGGTTGTTGAAAGGCAAAATTTGAATACCACTCCTAGATTTCCTATTTATTATTGAGGTTGACTCATGTAATTTTTTTTTTACTTCTGAATGTGAAACTGTTGATCATCTCCTCATGTGAGTTTATTTTGGTGAGACATTTACAGCTGAATTTATCTGAAAATAGTCAACATTTCCATTCTTACTTATTGTTTCTTTTATGAATGGGTTGAACAACAAAATTTCTGATACTGTTAATCTAATTATTATTCTGGGTAAAAACCATATTAATTCTTCTTAAAATCACCAATTAATCTAATCTGACTAACTGCATGTCTTTGGACTGTGGGAGGAAGCTGGAGTACCAGAGGAGAACATGCAAACTCCACACAGAAAGGCCCTAGCCAGATCGTGGATGTGAACCCAGGACCCTCTTGCTGTGACACAATAGTGCTAAACACTGTGTTGCCAAGCTCAAAATATGTATACCTGTTTATGTAATTCGTTGCTCCTTTGACCCATCAAGCCTTTCTCTTATGTACTCCTTTTGTTTGTTAATTTTTTCTCCTGTTCTGTTCTGTTTTTCTTTCTTTTTAAAAAAAAAATTCTGCCATTTGAGCATTGGACCTTAGATGTTAGGAAAAACTGTTGACTGACGTTTTTGAACCCCGTCTTTTGCTGATCATACAACAAACAAACAAAAAGATAGCTCTGCACTGCCAGGTGGGTCATATGTGATGACCAACTGGATAGCACAGTATTCCCACTGGACTGGGTGCTGGATCCAGCTGGATAAGTGTCTTGTTTGGTCTAATTGTCCAACTGTTTTGCCTCCTATATTGACCAGGAAGAGAAACACCGGGGTTCCAACCATGTTTTCTTGGATAGGATTTTGTAACTCTATATAATAAAGATCAGGACTAAAGATATTTTAAAATGTTGTATTTTTTTAGCATGATAATTTTAGTTAAATAAAAATATTTTCATTTTTGGACGTTTACTCGCAGCTGCAACCATCAAGCCACCCAAACGAACAAGACGCGAACACTCCTCCCAGTCGCACGGGGCGCTAGAGGCAATTCCATAGTGATCTTTTGTGGCGCTGTTTCTGTATAGCATTTCCTGTGCGTAGCAGCGGCAATACAAGTGATTTTGGGGGAATTTGATATACCATTTTCTGAAAAAGTAAAAAATTTGGCCGAGTTTTTACATACATATTCTGGTTAAGTTATTCCCTGGAACAGAAGTTAAACATGGATATTCCCAGTCCTCCCGAAGGTGAGCCGTACACCACAGCTATTTTAAATTTCGATTCAACGTAAGCGAGCACCCATGCTATCTGCTACATAGCTAACAAAACCATTGGATTTAGCATGTTGATTAAGGTCACCGAACACAAGTGGATGAATGTTTAGCCAGGCTCTTTGTGTAAACATTGCACCGACTAACGTGAAAAATGATGTAGAAATAATCCAGTAATGGAAAGTAAACGTTAGTTGTTCTAACTTTTCACGGCTGCTGGCTTTTAAGAAGGAGAACCCCTATAGATAGAAGATCCCTTATAGATATTTTTGTGCTACAGCAGCACGATAAAGAGTAAAATTAAAGCTAACTGTTTTAATAATACTTTGTAGGAATATGGAAATAATGATTACGCAACCTCTTTCCTAGATATTTCTGTTTCAGAAGACGTTCATAGTATTCTAAATCTGTTTTATTTTATGTTTTAAAAGGACTCCAGTCACTATTATTTCTGTCTATTTCAGTGTCTCTGTTTTGTAGTTTTTACAACAAAATATTTCACTGTATTTATGTCTGTTTTTTGTACAGACCAGGAGCTGCGAAATGTGATTGATAAGCTGGCCCAGTTTGTTGCCCGAAATGGCCCAGAGTTTGAGAAGATGACGATGGAAAAACAGAAGGACAACCCTAAGTTCTCCTTCCTTTTTGGGGGCGAATACTTCAGCTACTACAAGTACAAACTTGCTATGGAGCAACAGCAACGTATGTAGTTAAACACATCACCATAAAAACAGAATTTTCACATAGTGTTCAATTTAGTATTGGAATATTAAGTTCATATGAAGTTCAGTACTTTGGATTTCTTACTATTATAGAAATATTCAGACTGAAAAAAATGTAATAAAATGCAGTTTTCACAGATAAAAGGAAAACAACAACAACCCAGTACATGCACCAGATATGTTGGCAGAATTATTTGCTTTTCTGTTTTGGGGTGAAACTGTTAATTGAACAGTCCAACATTTTATTGATAATGTGAATCTGTTTTTGGCATGGATTTTTTTCCCCTCGTGACCTGGCAACAGTGGTCCTTGTTCTGCTCGCAGCCTTCGTGAGCTGCAGAGTCAGTTCTCTAGCTCACAGCAAATCTCCCCAGAAGCAGAACAAGGATATCAGTCACTAAATGCACTAAAGACATTGGATTTGGAATCTCACTACAGGATAAAAGGTGTCCAAATGACACTTTGGTCTGGCTTAATAGCTTCACAATCCATGTCCCCCACTTGCCATGACCACAAAGGGTCCTTGGCAGTTGGCAAGTAATTTTGAATTGCAAATGGGAAGTAATACATGTATTTTACCTCCCAGTTTGAACTGTCTGAGTCTAGTCCCTCTGTTGTACAGGTGCTGCTGACATTCCTTTTATCACTCAGCCGTAAAAGGCCGATGGGGTTTCTTATCACCCTGTTAAGGTCAGAGGTCAAATCTTCTGAAAATCTTGTGAATGCGATACCTCGAGAGGGAAGTCACAAGTTTCACAGTGTAGAAATGTAGTGCTATTGCACAAAAGTTGTAATAGGTAGGCTGGCAATCGTGTGTGGAGTGTGTGTGTATGTGTGTACCAGCATTTGAGTATAGTTGATGTACATAGGACCAAGTTCTGTTCTTCTTGACTGTCTGAAATCCACCACAATCTCCTTGGCTTTGCTGCTGTGTAGTATGAGTTTGTTGATCGGGCACCAGGCTGTATGCAGTCTTGTTAATGAAGATCAGGCCAATGACTGTGTGTCGTCCGCGAACTTGATGATGGTGTTTGTCAAGTTTGAAGGTTGACAGTCATTGTTGAACAGATCTTACATCTCTGTGGTACATTGAGGCTGGAGGATGCGCGTTTACCCATCCTGACAGTCTGGGGATGGTTGGTTAAGAAATACAGGGTCCACCTAGAGAAGAACGTAAGGCTGCATTTTGCTATCATCAGGGTAAGTGTAATTGAATCATAGTCATTTAGGCTGCTCTTAGTTCTTTGTTTTGGGATGGGCACAATGGTTGTAGTTTTGAGGCATGTTGGTGCACTCTTGATGTAAGATAGAACAAATAATCTGTACACTTCTACATCAGAGTCCATAAAGGTGCTCCAGTCTTATTTATTCAAAGCAATCTTGAAGTAGACAAGGTCTTAACCATTCTATTGGTTGGTTTAGTTATGCTAGTAAGGGGTTTGTAAGCCAGCAACATTAGCAAGGAGAGGTGGTCAGACCGTCCTAAATGAGGGCATGATACAGTTTCAGCAAGCAAGAAAATACGGGAACAGCCGGGGTCTCCTGAGAAGGCTCTGCAGATTTTGCTTCTCCAGGACTCTGTCTGTCATGAGCACACCCTCCCAATATTGTCCTACCAGTTTATTAAACCTCAGCCAGTCCGTCCCCAAGAATCAAGGGGTGTACAAGGCAGGCTGTTTGCAAGCTGGAAGCAGCACCCATAACTGCTGGGACCTGAGGAAAAAGAGCAGGGACTAAAGGGTTAGTTTGCTGTCGGCTTGTTGAAGTGAGGAGCTTCTTCCTCAGAGCAGGTACTGGACGACTCCTAGCCAGCTACATACTTTTATTTACATTTAAAATCTGCAAAATAATAACAAATATCACAGAAATATTACTTTTCAAAAGAAGTCGAAATAGTAATTGTACTAAATAGGCACAAATTAAATCTTTAGTTTACGTAAAAAGCTGTAAAAATGTTATATGAAACTTCCCACATGCAGCTTCAGCAATGCTGCTTTTCTTCTGTGAGGAGAAATCCATTCACGTCCTTATTGTGAGGACAGCAGTTCTTTGAGCAAAATGGAAATATTTTCTTGGCATAGATGCTGATCTTTTGGGATTGAAACCTTTACAAAGAAGTTAACTTAATGTGAGAGTAAATTACATTATTTACTGTCCTACAGTTGGCTTTGATTACTGAAGCATAGTCACCTAATCAGCAGCCTAATACTAAAAGCAGAGTGTTGTTCAGTTTTGCATGGTGTTGTTCTGTCAGTTCTGTGATACCACTGAAATGCATTAAAGTTTGCCTTTCTCCACTTAGATCCCTCTACCCACGATGGGGAGGAGTATAAATCTAAAGGTATTTATTTAAAATCAGAATTTTCAGATAAATTTCAAAATTCTATTTGAAAAGTCACATTTTGTTATGCACATTTTTGCCAGATGTCACAACATTTGTGCTTTAAAACACTTTGGTTTGTTTTCATTTTGCATGTTCACATTTTTTGCTTTTTGAGTGAATTTCTCTTGGCCATATCTTCTTAATGATCTTGATTAAAATGGGCTTAATCCTCCATCTTGAAGCAGGTTTGATTACATGCACAGATACAAAGACACAGACACAAACAGAGCAGGGTGTTGTTTATTCTGTTTGTCTGTAGCATGCTTCTGCTCAGGGCTGCGCAATTTTAAAAATGTCATTATTGGTTGAACTAGTTCCTGCATTGTCTTCCTAATTCTTGTAAAAGTCTTTGCCCAGATCAGCTTGTTATTTCTTGGTACTCAAGTTAGTACTACAGTCAGTACTATAGTATAACAGATATTATTGACAAGTGGCATCAGAAGCTCAAGCAAAGTTGTTGTTGTTCTTCTTATTTATTATTATTATCATCAGTTCAATTGCTGTAATAAAAGAATTTGTTAATATGGGATGAATTCAGTTTTATTTATCCAGTAATACAAATGTAATCTTCCTGTAATTACTGAAAAGTTTAATTAAGTGATAACATTTACTTGGCTCTGTTTCACTTTTTTCTATAAAATGAATTTAACTGGATTAATATCTTTGGTGATAAATGGCCAACAATAAGACTGTTAACATTTTTAATGTGTTTTCTATTAGTTGAAATTCCAGCAGTGGAAAATTGACGTGGTACAATCTATAAAACATTTATAACATTTATTCTGTATCACAAACTGAACGTAATCATTTGAAGTCCTCTGTCTGTACTGATGTAACTTTGAAGAATAGTTCAGTTTGGCATTGGTAAACAGTGCAAAGCATCAAATGTTTGAACTAAAAAAAAAGGTATCATTTTATGTAGGGATGTTCGATATGACGATATAGGGCAGGGCAATATGGCCAAAAATATTTATCACGATATATATTTGAAAATTTGCGATAATGATATAACTGACGATATAATTGACGCGAGACAAAATACTTTACAACTCCACAACTTTATTAGTGCAAAAAAACCCCATCAATGTATTTTCACATAAACAAGAAGCTGATTTTTTATGCGCATTAAAGCTATATAAAAATTTAACAGTGCAAATCCAAATTCCTTGCTGACAGTTTAACCAAAAGGCATTTCCAGTGGAAATGGGCCAACATATCCTGAGCATAACCATGTATAATATCCACAAAACTTAAAAAGAGGTTATACACACACAATACAGCAATATTATGTTGAAGCACAGTACGCATCACTCCGCGAGGATCCTGACTACGGTAGCCGTAATGCTTCGACAATCCATCAAGCGGTGCGGCTTCGTAGCTTACCAAAGTCGTACTAAAACTAGTGCTGTCAGTGTTAATGTCATTAAAATGACGTTAACGGCATAACTGCGTTAATGCGGCAAATCTCCGTTAGCGAGTTAACGCCCCGTGCGTGGGGCTGGACGGCGCCTGACGCCGTGCAGCCCCAGGTTTTTCGGCCCACTTGCATGTTCTACCAAAAATTGTGCTTTGGTGGGTATCTGACGGACGAAAACCAAACCAGTTCCACACCACTGAAGCTGGCACCATTTTTACAAACCAATTCTGGTTCATCTGTTTCATTCAACGATCCGCTTTCGCCCTTCTCATTCTCCGTCGCCGCCATGCTTTCTCCGCCATGTGCGTATGAAAACAAAGGCACTGCGCATGCGAGTTTTACCCATATTCTATCGCGATATTTCTTTTTCTTATTGTTGCCTAACATTATACCGGTATTACCGTGAACGGTATGATATGGCCCAGCCCTATTGCTAAGTAAATAAATTAATACTGCACTATTCACAGAAAAATGTCATCCTTGACTCTGCATACAGAGCATTTCAGTCAGACCCATGCCTTCTAGAAACTTGGGGGTATTGGACATAGCATGATTAATAAGTCAGGGAACTTCACTGGTGATGTTTTAATAGATGTAATGAATCAGTACTAATAATGAGGATAACTGGAACTTAATATGTGCTAGTTACAGGTGAGCTTACTGCCAAACTTTCTAGAATCATCCTGAGACCTAAATCTGTCCTTAAAACACATCACCTTTACATAAGAACAAATTACAAGCAATGTAATATTTTTGTTGGTAGCACACCTAGAGTTTGTGTTAAATATGGGTGGTCAACAGGGGTTCAGTAATATATAGTAAAAATGGCCCAGATTTATAGTTTTATTAGTTAACAACACAAAAATTGCAATTTGCATGTAACCTAACTACTGAAATCACAACGCACACATGAAGTAGTTGATCTGCTAGCAAGCTACTGAAAGATGTAGTTAAACTGGTTTAACTACATTCATTGTATCACATGCTGTTTAACTCTGTGGGGTTGCAGCAAAATATATTTTTCTTCATTTATTATTCCTGCTCATCATATCATTGACTGATCACTTGGTCAATAATGTTGAAAATGATATATGATATACAGTCACCAGCCTGAAATCAGTGTTTGGTGTTTTAGCCTTAAAAGTGACCAACACTACTCCAGTAATTAAAATAATTACCTGCTATACCAATAATATTTATTTTTTTTGTATCCAATGCTGGAGCCATGTTTTCTGCTTCAGCGTGATAATACCATATACACAAAGGCAGGTCCATAGAAAGGGCTCTCTGAGTGTGTTGAGGAAATACTTGACTTGTGTGCACAGAATGCTCAGACCCATCAAACACCTTTCGGGATGAAGTGGATTGCCAATTGCAAGCCAGGCCTTATCGCTGACATCAGTGGCTGACCTCAGTAATGCTACTGCAGCAGAAAAGAACCAAATCCCTGCAGCCAGGTTCAGAAAACTTGAGTAAAGACTTTCTACAAGAATAGTGACTTTTCTAGTGATATACTAATGCCTATGGCTTAGGAATATTTGTTCTCAAACACATATAGATGTGATGACTGGATGTCAATGGGCTTTGTTCAGCAGGTCACATCATTTTGACCACGTACTGTGTTTTATTTTGTGTTTGGCTCCACTACTTTATCTGTTTCCCACATAGACTTGGGGGAACCATCCAGGTCTATTAACAGTTGCCTAATAAAGGCAAGTTAGCCTTTTTCCTTTTATCTATCCAAAATAATAACATAATCAATCCCATTTGTTCTTATTGTGAAAGTTCAGTTGCAGGTAGTCAGCTAGTCCTGTCTCCTGTTTCATTGCCGGCTGACCAGGTTGCTGTTATGGTAATCCTTGAAGATGCTTAGCTTGCATGTCTCACGATCATACAGACTCCTACTTTACCTTCTTGGAATGCAGCTGGTAACTGTGGTCCCCGTTTCGCACTGGAGATTTGCTGTAAGCTGAAGGGTAACTCTCACCAGAACGTGTAGCAGGTGGAGAGCGGAGGCTAAACGAAGCTGCAGAGCAGAACAAGGACTGCCATCAATACCTGCAGTTCAAGACGGTGGAATTTGAGTCTGTTTAGAGGACTTGGACATCAGTGTGCACCCACTGCAATCTGATTATGTGGCAAACACTGAAGTCTTTTAAGTCTATTAAGCGTTTAATGACAGTATGCATGACCAGTAGATACTGGGTCACTCATTGATGGTTCAGTTGACACAACAGTCAAATTTGAGATGAGTGTGATACATTCTACATTTTAGTAGGATCTTGATGACTGGATATTCACCAACTCGGTTTTATTCTCGAGTCCTTTAGATTCATTTTTTTGTCACTTGATTAATCAGTAGTTCACTTATTTGAACTTGATCCATAAATTAGTGTGTGAAATTCTTGACTGCCCTCTTCGGTGCGAGAAGCTGATAGAGTTGGCAAGTAAGTTGAACTTAAATGCGCATTGAACCTCATTGTTACACCTGTCCTCTACTGCCGGGTACCTGTGCAGGAAGTTGAAGGACAAGTGCACAGCAAAAAAAATAAAACAAGGATTGTGTGTTGCTTGATGTTTCCATGGCAGCTGCAAATGAAGGTATGCTGTGGTTGCTATGGCACTGATGGGGAAGGAGAGGGGTTTGTGTGTGCATTAAGTGATCTGTATCGAAGGGTAGGCATGTGTTATTTTGGCCATGGCATGCTGTAAAGTGTGTGACAGATGCTTTCGAGTAATTCTGTGTGTGTTCGTGTAACAAAGGGGTCTTTCACAGACCTGGCCTGTGGTGAGTTAAATTACACCCCCCACTATCTCAATAACCCAACTGGACCACCCCTCTCTCCTCTCTCCAGGGATTCAGCTCTGGGTCAGTGTTTTCCTGTCCTGCCCTGGTTGTCATGGTTACTGCCTTAAGCGTCACCCAGGACGACGCACGGAGGTGGGCTTGAGTCTCGGGCTTCACTGACTTTTGGAGTTTGCCATGAATTATAACCCAGAGGCTCCAGGGGCTGAAGCTGGCTGGCAGTAGCTGAAATATGGCTGCGGTTTTGTTTGCTGTGATATATGGAGGCGGCAGCGCTAGCCATGCTACGCTGCTCTGGATGCACTTTATTTCTCAGCATAGAAATCACTGTGCTTGTTTATGTAGGGAGAAGGCAGGGCAGAGGTAATTACAGTATAATGGTGCATGGGGAGTTTTCTTGGTTGGTTTGAGATCAAGAGTTCATAACAACTAACCTCAAGGCCTGTTTTAATAAGAAAGAGGCAAACTGCAGTCTTTGAAGAGGTTGAAATGTGCAACAGGATAATACGCACAGTGTGCAAGAAAATGTGCTCATGTTTTGGATCAGTGTGGTTTTAAAATTTGAGGAGCACAATTGATTTTAAGGATAGTAAATATTAAGCACAACTCTGAGATATAGGATCAGTGTGAAGTTTGGACACACTAACCCATTCATATGGGGACTAGTACTGCAACAAAAAAAAATATTTTATCCACATATCAGGGACTTATGTGATTTTCTGCATAGCATGTTGTAGTTTCATTGAGCTTTTACCAGTGAAGCTAAATGCGGTAATTCAGTTATCATCTTATGTGTTATATGCATGTTCCTGTTCCATTGTCATAGCCTCAATGACAACTACCAACCTTAGGTTAGTAGATAAGTTATACAAGTTTAACTTAACTTTTTGGCCACACCAAGTCAAGTCAAGCCAAGCCAAAATTTCGAGGACAGAATAGAGTAAAATAGCCTCTAGGTCCTCTGATGTGTTGTCAGATAGTATTTTTAAAGAAAAGC
The DNA here is from genome assembly GCA_015106755.1 of Etia nguti. Classification (NCBI taxonomy): domain Eukaryota; kingdom Metazoa; phylum Chordata; class Actinopteri; order Cichliformes; family Cichlidae; genus Etia; species Etia nguti. The sequence goes on from VUQG01044326.1 coordinate 20,932, forward strand.
ACTTTTGATAGCCCATTTGCAGCATATGGACCCAGCACGACACCTGCAATTTTTTAGCAGTGTTGCCACTTCAGTAGCATTTACCTACCCTGTATTGTCTTATCAGTGAATTTTGTACAATTCAGCAAACTGTCTTGCTGACTTGGAATCAGCTAATATTAGCCAGCTTCTGTTGACAGATTACACACTCAGGCTGAGACCTGTTCACAGACCAGTGAAAGCAAAAGATAGATGGCTTCTGCTGTTAAGTCACAGCTTCTTTTTCTCTTTTGTTTAGGTGGTGGACATCTGCACTGGTGGTTAGTTGCAGTTGCTCCACGCGAGAGTGATTTATTCATTTATTTATTTATTTATTTTTTTCCCTCATGGGATTTACTATCCTTCTCGCTTTCAATCAAACATTCATTGTGTCACGCTGTCATGATTTCCACCATCTGGCAGCTGCACGAATGGACTGGAGTTCCTTTTGACAGTTTAAAGATGTATTTTTAGGAGAAATGAATGTGTACAAACCACTGATACAGTAGACTAATGGTTAATTCATACCTTTTTGTGCAGTTGCATCTTGCAATAATAATGAATAGTTGTAAAAAAGTTGGTAGGGCTTCTTGACTTCTGATTGAATTGGTTTTACTGGAAACTCTGATATTTTCTGGTAAGTCAAAAAGGGAGACTTTCCAAGTTTAGCAACTGAATAAAAATATTCATCAGTTCAAGTCTTAATTAGGAAATCAGAACAAACTGTAATTTTATAGCATAATTCTTGTATGGTTACATTTTTTTTTTAGAACAAATTAAAGTGCTAATTTTCTCAGACTTCATTGTAACTTACTCTAAACTTTTAGTGCAGCTTTTAGGATGTGATGATCAGCATGTGCTCATATGTGTATTAGTATCTCTTGATACATTTTTGTGGGAGTTTTGCAAAGGCTCTTTGAGCCTCGTTTCTTCGACATATGTGACAGCGTATTTCTTTTATATGTTTCTTGTCAATTAAATAGACCAGCAGCATCTCTCCTTGGGTGAGAACCTCAGAGAATACCTGGGACTGTGACACTTATAATGCAACACCTGCTGTCAAGGTTACCATATACATCTTATATAGCTTGTAGAACCACTTTTAACAGGAATAACTTAAAGCAACCATTTTCTGTATGACTTGATAAGTCTTCCATTATTATTGAAGAATTATGGCTCACTCTTCTTTTTAAGGTTGTTTGAGTTCATTGGTTTTTGGGCATTTGTTTATGCACAGCTCTCTTAAGGTCCCTCCACAGCATGATGAAAATCTGAAGTTTGACTAGAAAACACCTTTTTAATTATTTTGTTTTTCAGCATATTTGCTGCTGTGTTTGGGGTCATTGTCCTCTTGCATGACCCAATTGTGGCCAAGCTCCAGCTTGGCTCTAGAATACTTAAGTACACAGAGGAGTTCATGGTCAACTCAATTACTGCAAGGAACCCAGGGTCTGTGGATGCACAATAAGCCCAAATCATCACATCTCGACCACTGCGCTTGACAGTTAGTGTGAGGTGTTTGTTCTGATATGTTGTTTGGTTTTCACCAAACATGGCGTTGTGCAATATGAGCAAACATCTCCACTTTGGTCTCATCTCACTGAAGACATTGTTCCATAAGTCTCATGCTTTGTTCAGATCCAACTTCGCAAACTTAAGCTGTGCTGCCAGGTTCTTTTTAGAGAGAAGATGCTTTCTGCTGGCAAACAACCCATTCTTGTTCAGTCTTCTGAGGCCTGTAGAGTCTGAGATGTTGCACTTGGGTTTTTTGCAGAGCATTGCATGGTCTGACCTTGGGGTGGATTTGCTGGGACATTCACTCCTAGGAAGAATGTTTTCCACTGATGAATCATCGTTCTCACAATTACTTCTTTAAGACTGCTGATGACTTTCCTCTTTAGCATTTTGTTAACCCACACTTGAATGCTCCAGACCATCAAACAACCAAAACATCTGCATTTATAGAGGTGGTCACACTTACTGATGATCAGTTAATTAAGTGCATTTGATTAGCAGCGCCTGGCTGCTCCTTGTAAATTGCAGCATGTAAATTGTTCTAATCTTTAAGATAACAGTCTTGCTTCATTTGACGTCATCTGTGGATTAGTACTAAAGCTTTTTCGTATTGTTGTTTTTGTCTCAAATACAACAGACACTAAACTGGAAACTGTTTTAGTGCTGGAAGTAAATACTGTAATTGTAGGTAAGTACAGCTCAGTGCTCGTAACCAAAAATGTGTTGTATTGTATGTACTGGTAGTTTGATTTCAAAAATGAAAATTGTAAAAAGAAAATAAGGAGCTGCTTTTGGCTGCTCACTTATTTCTCATGGGGTTACCATGGTAGATGGATCTGTATATTTGATTTGGCATTTTTATACTGGATGCTTTTCCTGATGCAAGCCTCCTCTTTATCCGGACTTGGGACAGGGGTTAAGTTTCCTGCTCGTCTCGAGTCAGGGGTCTTAGTATGGAAAGTGAATTTGTTAACTGCTACATATAAATCAAAATTCACAAGTTTTCTCAGCCCATTTTTGTGGTTATATTGCTCATTTTGCCTCACTGATTTATTTATTTACATTCCAAATGCATTGTATAAACAGCATTGTAATGTGTAACTATCAAAATTAATGTAATACCACCAGTGTGCAAAGCTTTAAAAATGACGTCCAGCACTAGAAGTGAGCCAGAAATACTTTGACTTTGTCAGAAACACCGGGCCTGTACCCTAAATTTAATCATCTACTTTTGTAAACTGCAGAGGCCATTGTCTGCCATTTTGCTAGCCAAGCACTTAAGATATTGTTAATCACAGGCGACACCCTAGTGACTGTGAGGCTTTTACCACAAACCTGCAGTATTTCAAATATAAGTCCAGCCTCAGTCTTTCCCCTAATGCCATTTGTAAAAATGAGACTTCTACCATTTGGTGTATTAATTTTACAAGATTAGCTGTTACAACTTCTTAAGGATTTGATGTCTCATTTTAGTTTTAAAGCACTTCATTTATTCTAGCTGCCTCAGTGGGGCCTAGTCGCACTGGGCAGTCATCCAGACGGAGAAGTGTGTGTAAACAACATATAAGTGATGTGGTGTTAGTGCTGTGTTCAGCACTATGATCCATATCTACAGTGTGTCTCTACCCACAGCAGTATAGAACAATGTATAGAGAGATCACCAGTGACTGATCCACCATCCTCACCCTGCTGCAAGTGCCTTATGTAAGCTCAGTGAAGTACACTATCAGCACTGTTATCTGGTCTCATGCTGCCAAGTTTATGGCTGAATAATATTAAGAAGAAATACCTTTTTTCTTCCTCTCTTTCTTATTAATGTGCTCAGCAGCCCCCTTAATGCCCTTTCTGTTTACCCTTTCTAGAAGTTTATGCTCTTGGCACTAGCTCTTTCATTTATACTTTTCTTTTTGTTCTTATTCCATCAACTCCTTGGTTTTTCACTGCTTTTCTACTTTTTTTTTCTTTTAATGCTTCTAAACTCTTCCCTGCTGTTATAACTCCCTTTCCCGGTGTTTGCTCTTACTTGTCTTTATAGCTCCATTTATGTCCTCACCATCTCTTATTTTCTTTCTTCTCTTCCCTCCGGCTCCCCTTCCTTTTATATCTTTAACTTCCATATGTTTCCTTCCCTGCAGTCTCTCTGTTCTTTAGCTGAGCTGGTGCTGTAGCTTTCAGGCAAGTTGATGTCTGGCTGTTGGTTGGTCAGTTTACTGATATATCCAAGTATATATTGGATAAGCTTTTAAATACATTTTGGATGCAATATCAGCATTACCCAGAGAGTTGACACAACTAAAAGTTTTTTGGTTTGTTTTTTAACTTGTGCAACATCTAAATGTCTAATCTATTCTCCAACTTTACCTAAAGAAAATACTCAACCATTGGAGTTGAGATGACTTAGAATCAGAGTAGCTTGTATTGTAATTGATTTGCGTATGACTTTATCAGTCCTTGTGCAGGAATTTTGGCACACCCTTTTTTTTACAACGTTGCTTTAATTCATTGAGGTTTGTGGGCATTCATTTATGCACATCTCTCTAAGGTCACGCTGCAGCAGTTTTATGCAGTTTAGGTCTGGACTTTAACTGGGCCATTGCAACACCTTGATTCTTTTCTTTTTCGGACATCCTGCTGTGGATTTGTTGCTGTGCTTGGGGTCATTGTCCTATTTCATAACCCACTTTCAGCCAAGCTTTAGCTATCAGACAGATGGCCTGACATTTGACTCTAGAATACTTTGGTATACAGAGCAGTTCATCAATGACTCAGTGACTGCAAGATGCCCAGGTCCTGTGGCTGCACAGTAAGCCCAAATCATCACCTCCACCACTGTGTTTGACAGTTAGTGTGAGGTGTTTGTGCTGATATGCTGTGGTGCTGTGCATCTCCATTTTGGTCTCGGCAGTTTTTTCTTTTTAGAGAGAAAAGGCTTCTTCCTTACCTTTTTGAAATTTGATAACTTGCATTAGATTAATCTAATGAACAAGTATGAAGCTTAAAACTTGCCTCATAAAGATTTTAATTTATCTAATACTTTGAATTGTGACCAAATACTTTTAAAATTAGCCTCAGTATTTAGTGCTAATTAGCTTATAGCTAGCATATAAAGATAAGAGTATGATGGGGACCATGATTTGCTAGACAAGCTCCAGTTTCAGTTTCAGTTTTATTTGTCATATGCAAGTTAGCACAGGGTCAACATTGCAATGAAATGTATTTGACGAGCAGAAGACAG
>VUQG01044331.1:13750-37225 GCA_015106755.1 Etia nguti
TTGGTTTCTTTGCTACTCTCTGAAATCAAGAACCCATTGTTTGTAAAAATTAGCACAAGCCTTGAGAGCCAAATCAAAGTTCTTGAATGGAAAGTGTGTCAGGTGTGGCATAACAACTATGATGACAAAGAAGAGATGGAGCAGACAGTGAAAAGGTTAATTAACCGAGAGCGATTCGACTTTTAGGCAAGACTTACCAGTGACAATCAGTCTTCCTGTTGTGCTTGCGGTCCCAAACTGATTCTTAGCGATACACGTGTAGCTAGCTGCATCCCGTTTGGTTACATTGGAAATCTTTAATGTTCCATCTGGAAGCAAAGCAATCCTGAGAAGAGAGCGGCTTTTTACTGTATTGGGTAAGATGGCGAGCGTAAAGTAAGACTACAGTGTTCAGCTCTGTCTTGGATTTGTGTATAGTCATGATTAGATAGTCATCGCACTGGCATGTGACGTTTCCATCTATCGCCATGTATAATAATAAAATTCTTAAAGATTTGTCAAATAACTCAGATTTAAAGACTTTGATGAGGTCAGTGTGAAACCCCTATCATGTTGAAAGGTCACCGACTGGCTACATATTTAAAAAATTAACACAGTTTTATTATATTATTTCCATTTAGTTGGGTCATCATTTTCAGAAATCTGTAGTTATTTAGAAATGTCTATCTCCAAACATGCAGAAATCAAGACATGAGCTAAACATAAGCTTATATAGAAATCAGATGGTTGTAACAATTTTTCAACTGATGTGGTATTCAGTGAGAAAATGTGTGCAAAATTCATTTTCTAAACACTGCTCCAATTTACAGCGTGACTGCATATGTGAGTAAACATTTCCCTTCCAGTGTCTGCATACATCCAGTCTTGAAAGAGTACGTGGGCTTCACATATGCTAAATGTCAGTCAGCTTGGGAATTCTACCAATTTTCCGCCGCTATAGATGCAGCTTCCCATCTGGAGCCGACTAAAGAGGCTCGGTGTTGTTTTGACAAGACGTCTTGCTCGTATTGTTCTTTTTCAGACCTCCTCTTCAATAGGCAGCATGGGAGCGATTCAAACGGCATTCCTTTCCTGTACTGGGATGCCTGCGTTTGACTTTGTATTGAGTTTGTATTCAGTCTGTCCTGTCTGTTATGTGTGAGTGTGTGTTCCAAAGTCTTGATGTACGTACGATAACTTACAGGAGGTTTTAGAAACTATCTGAGCTTTTTTCTTCTTTTACCTATTGAATGACAAAAAGCCTGAAACGTGACATGCCTTTGGAATTCTCTACCTTTAAATGCTTCTTTATTGTGAAATGTTCCAGTTTATCCAATAAAAAAATCCAACAGAGAAGGGCACCAAACTAAATGAAGCACCACTTTATACCCCTGAAAGCGACACTTGATGTTGGCTCATTGTCTTTGTGCCTGTGTTCAGAGTTTCTTGTCTATTGAGACTGCTCTCCAATCTGCATCAGAGCTTTCGTCTCTGCTGTTTGGTGATTGCATCAATCAAGCCCTTGTAACTCTTTGTCTGTCACGATAAAACAGATAATTACAGGTGCGGTAGCTTCATTCTTACTTTTGAATTCCTTCCTCGGTTTACGAGATGAGCGGGAACTCCATTTACTAGTCTTTTATCTTCTTAAATATTTAACACAGGCAGTGTTGATATGACCACCGAGCATCTTCATCCTTCACACCAAGCTATTTGCACACGAGGGGGCATGCAGTATATTAGCTATCTGCAATTTTCCTGGTGGGCGCCCTCTCATTCTTCTCATTAGCCTTTCCTTCTATGCATCTCCACAAATGCCAAACGCACTATTGAAACAAGTCAGCTTGCAGTGAATGCGAATGAAAGCTGCCAGTAATATACACTTGGATTTTTACCTTTCAGTTCTCTGCAGGATTTCATTCCCTTTCTTCCACAGGCTAATTGCTGGGGGTGAGGCCTGAGGCTTGCATTCAAGAGTGACTTCGCTGCCTGAGCGAGCTTTTAGCAAGGCCCTTAGCGGACTTTTGGAGAAAGTAGGAGGTGAAGCTGCATGTAGGGGAACAGAGAAAGGTGTGAGATTAAAAAATATATATATATAGGCAACCTGAACCTTTGCAGATCAACCGTGCTGTACTGAGATCAACTCTCCTTCAGCTTTCAGAGAAAGCAGCCTGAAATCTCAGCATAAACTCAGCACAAAAGCCTACTGTGCTCAAAGCTCGCCACCAGTCTTCCCACCCCTCAGCTGCACATGCACGCACACACCATGTACCTCAAGCATGTCCTGAGCCATAAACTATTGTCTGCACTCATAAGTTTTTTGTTAGCCATCGTTAGGACACTCAAGTGTCATCACATGTATCAAGAGAGTTGAATTTCTTATTGAGCCAGTCAGATGGAAGTCATCAAAGCTTTGCAAATAAATCAATACCCTGTCTACATGAGAAGGCATGCACAATGCCACAAAACAATGCATTTGTAGTATCCAAATCAATACGTGAAATGACTGAAAGTAAAACGAGACACTCTATCAGATTCACATTTTTGCTGGCAAAGCCCATGGTGACATCAAATGCGTGCACAGACTGATTGCAGAGGAACGTTATAGCAGGCTGCTGGTTTTTATCTTAGGAGATGATCAAACGCATAGACAGATAAGCAGGATAAAAGCAGGAGGAGGGAGGCAATCTTACCTAACACCATTAGCTGGGCACTGGAATAAATAATTCCATGTTTGTTTTCAGCCACACACTGATACATCCCAGAATCGGAACGGTTTAACGAAGATATAGAAAGGGCCCCATTTTCAATTTGTACCCGGCCCTGTGGAGGAAAGAGAAAGAGTCCTGCATATCCATCGCAAGGCCAGCCTATTATATCCAAAGGCACAACAGCAATTACTACAACTCTGCATATGCTAAGCTTGACATAGATGAGGAAGTGCAGTGGTGAAAACTGTTTACCTGTTTCTTAAACACACTGAACAGAATTTATATATCATGACGTTTCAGGATGATAACGATGATGATGATGACGACAGATCAGATCATTTTTAACAGATAAAGTTGTTTCAGTGCCTCGTGGGGAGGGGATCGATGCTTTCTAAAGCATAGTCTGGCTATAGAATAACTAACGTCTGCATTAGCATACATTACTTATGTACACACAGCATATTGACATTATTGCATTTACAATTTCTGGTACAGACCAGTTCAAATTTTTGTTGTTACTTAGAAACTATTTAGAAACTAAGAAATTGTAGCCAGAAAAGAAAGAAATGTAACATATTTCCATACATCAGCCATCACTTGCTCCCCATTCTTCAGCCAGCTGTAGGATGGTTTAGGCTTTCCATTGGCCTTACATTCCCAGAAGAGGTTTCCCTCTATGGAAAGAGCTGTGTCCGCCATTGTCTGGAGCCAGTGAGGTTTAGCTTGGAATAAATGAAAAGGTTACCTACTCAAACATGCGTTTTAATTATAGAAGCACTGGATTAGTAAAGAATTGCATCAGGAATCATACAATCATAAAAGCAGCCTGGCATTAAAGCTTGAATTTATATCAAATTTTAAACTTTACAAGTGGATTACCAGCATAATGAGAAACACAGGATGGTAAACAGATTTGAATATTAGCTTTAAATGAATTTAAAGCCCCTGGAATAATAGCCATTTATCATTTCTACCCATAGTTTGTTCTGAAATTTGAACAACATTAAGCCTCAAACGTCCGCAGAAAAAGGTTTTATGTCGAGCAAATGGGATTCAAGCTGCTGGCCATCTGCATGTTTTCTGGACAACTGCGGATATATATGTTCCATTTGTCCCTCCACCTCACTGTCATTCGATTTGAAACGGCTCACTTACCGTGGAATGAGATACGACCCCGTGCAGCATTTTTGCCTCTGCGATTCTCCGCCATGCACTCGTACGTCCCTGCATCCTCCTGCTGGAAATTAGGGATTTCCAGGACGGCATTTGAATTCTTCATTTTGACTTTGCTGGGGAAAGGGACGCCGCTTGTTCTCCTCCAGCTTATTTCTGGGACGGGGCTGTAAAAGAGGAACAAAAAGTTCCCAGGATTGTAACTGTCACTCGCTCTGATCAAAGTGTGATTAAGGACAGAAGGAAAAGTAGCTGTAAGAAAAAGCAAAAGCTTTGTGAATTCTTGTTCCCTGCAAATCAAACCGTGATTGCCAAGCTGTCAGATGCTCTTAAAAGGACTCTTACTTCTGCTCCCTTGTCTTTTTCATGTATTCCTATGGATTGATGAATCTGAGGATGAGTAATGCTAACGCTTGTGCATTCTTAAATCGTCTTGAGTAGCTGTAATTCATGCGTGAATGCATGTACCGTTTGTGTCACAGGCATACAGTGACTTACTTTCCCAAAGCGAAGCATTCCAGTTTCACCGCTGATTCTTTCGCAGCTGGAACTGAATCGGGAAAATGGACTTCTATTTTGGGTTCATATTCACCCATTACTCCTACAAAAGGGAGACAATAGATGACAAGCTTTTTACATCGGTGATTAACAGCAGACTCACACTCACCGTGAATCAGGCAGAGAGAGAGAGCAATAACACAGCGGGGCAGCTAATGTAAAAGTTATGCATATGAATACAAAGTGACCAGTGAAGGCATTGTAAGGGGGGGAATCAGAGGTGGGTTATAAAAGGACTCATTTAGCAGAGATTGATAACGTTTAGATATGTGACTTCATTCAGGAGTTTATTTACATTCACATCACCAGGACAGGTCAATGACTTCTTTGCAGGGAGAGTAGCCTGTGATAAAGCTGACGCACTGTGAGGAAAACATGCAAAATACGCAACTGCATCTTCCTCTGTGCTTAGTTAGAATATATTTGTGGCATTTTGATAATAACACAACCTAAGAAGCCAGCCCATAAAAGCTTTGTGCTACAGCTGGAATACCAAATGAAATCGGTGGCTTTTATGTAACTCTGTGTCACATTGTAAAAAGACAAGCTTTGGAATTAGTGTCTTTACTAATGGTTAACAACTCATCTGTTGCTGTCTTACGGCTCAGTTTTAGGCTCGTAATAATCCCTTTTGCTGTCCTTTCGATTTTTCTTGTTTGTAATAATGCACTTGTAATTGTTTGACAGTCACAGCTTTCTCATTTTATGTCATCAAAGCTTGTAAACAAATATTAATAGCATTAATAATTCATAAATGTTCCAAATTCTTCAGCTGGAGGAGGATAAACACCAGCCAAATGGATTTTTCACAACCCGGCTATAATCTGTTGAGTATGAAACGGGTCCTACCACCTTGATGGAGTACGATCAATTAGCTGCTTTTATAATGAAATTAAAATTTGGAACTTAAATTATAACCTAGATCTTAACGAGCTGAAATCATGATGAATCCGAGAATGCAGCCTTCAGGCAGAGAAGTTTGACAACAGATTAAATCTGCATGGCATATGAGCATAAAGATGAAAGCCTGTTTTTAGTGTTTACCATCGCTTCTGAGGACCAGTGGTGTGGGAGAGCTGAGGATCTTCTCCCTTGTGACAGTGTTGTTAACCACACAGGTGTAGTTGCCCACATCTGAGCGCTCCACTTTGGCGATGTACAGGCTCCCTGTCTCTTGAGAGATGAATCTCCGACTGTCTTGTTGGACAAAGTGAGGGTATTCATTGAAGATCCACGCAAATGTCAGCTCTAGAAGAGAAAGGAAGACAGTTGAACTATGCAGCAGCGGTCCACTTTCACACCTCGGCTGATTTCACACGCGTTAGTTGCATTGGCCCCTGCTGGAACAGCTGTATCAAAAGAACTCGGCTACGGCCTTAAAATGTGAGCGTATCATGTCATTTTCCTTCCCTTATCTCAGTTTCCTTGGGAGGAGATACCAAGACTGGGTGACTGTAGCAGCTATCAGTGCAGGAAAAAAAATGGGAGAGCTAAGGAAGGGGAGCGAAACAAAATGGATTACAGCGCGTCAGTAGCCCTCCCCTGACACATGGCCTCCATTCCCTGGGTCCCTGAGCGCCTTAGTTCAGGGGTGGCACAAGCAAGTCAATGGTTGGACTGAGGGATGGATGGATGGATTGGCATACGGATGGAAGTACAAATATATGTTGTCATGCCCCTTTGCAAATAGCAGGTCTACCATAAGAAAGGAGAAACTTGCCGAGATGAATTACTGTGGCATTTTCTCAAAGAAAACACTGCAAAGACTTTCAAGGGTTAGGAGATGCTCTGTGTAATCAGCCACTTCAAAGGTAATGGGCTCAGAGTCAAAAGGTGTACACAATGACTGTCAATCGCCCCGAGGGGGGGAGCCCATAGATGGGATTGAGCGTCCGAGCTGGGTGCAGCGATGCAGATACAAAGCTGCCTCTGATTAGGCAAAAGCGGCAGCATAGTTCAGAGTCAGCATAACCTGGAGCTGAACTATGTGGCCGTAATGGCCAGTAATATCATTTTGCCAAGCAATTCTTTGTTAAGCGAAGTGACAAAGAAAATACAACACAAGTGGTTTTACAGTATGTGAAGATAAAAGTGCCAAAAAAAAAAGCCCTTGGAGTAAACAAATGTCTAAGGTGGAGTACAATAACATCTGCTTGCAGTGGTATTGTATTTAATTTTTCATAAATGGGCGTTGGGATAATGCATGCGGAGGGGGAGGAAAAAGCTTGTGCAGAATTCAAAGCCAATGAAGTGTAATGGAAACTAAAAGGAATGCCTCTTACTGTAGGCGTCAGATAAAGTTCAAGGTTACGTGGCACATCATCGCTTTCAAATTTTTAAAAGGAAAAGAGGGTGGAGAGAGGGAGAGAGGGAGCCAGGAAGAGAGCAACAGGGGAAAGAGGTAAGGAAGAAAAACGGGGACAGCAGCCTTGCACAGCTTTACTTTCATTCACTTCGGAAAATGCAGGAAAACACAACTGCGATACGGTTACAACAGCCAACTGCATATAAACCTATGTCAAAGAGAAAAGCTGTCAAACTGTATTTCACAGAGTACTTTGACCCATTATCCCAAAGACCAGCTGCACAATGCGCTCTGCTACAAACTGCTCGCTTGTGAAGGAAATTGGTTGTTCCACTGTGCAAGCTATTGTATCAAGAGGGTGACAAGCTAGGCAGCAGCCATTGTGTATTTTTTTTTAGTTTTCCACAGACACTCAGAGCGGTCGGACTAAGCAGCCCGTGTCTTTATCTCGTCTATTTGTAGCTTCTCCTTTATCAAATGCAATTTTAGCATCTCACTTGAACAATTAAAGCATCTTTTTTCTTTGAATGTGTGGAGGTGCTTAAATATAAGGCTCACAGCCAACAGTGCTATGTTCGTTATTTTAGCCTAAATACTGTAAATAGTGTGAAGACAGAAGCCTGGCTCTGTGTGAAAACAAAACAAAAAAAACACCTTTTAGCTCCTCTGAAACTCACTAATTAGCATATTTATTTCTGTAAAGCTCAAGTGCAAGAAAAAGACAAATTGTGGTTTTATGGAGGTTATCATTCTGGCACCCTACCTCCTTTATAACCACAAGATTTTATACAGACTAAGCAAATCATTATACTGTGGTAATGAGCTGCTTTACAGGTGCCATGGCCCAAATATTGTCATTTTTAGCCGTGGCCAAGCTATTTTCTTTCCTGTTTCCAGGTTTGTTTGAAGCTAGGCTAACTACCTGCTAGCTTTAGCGTCACACAAGCAAGAAAAAGTAAGTGTTTTTCTTAATTAAACTCTCAAAGAAAGTGAATGAATATATTTCTAATTTGAGAAACATGGCTGTAATTAGAAAAATAACCTGAATGAAGTGGAAAAAAAGCACCCAAGTGGGACTGGCTTATAGGTGTTCTCAATAAACAACATTAAGATGATTATTAAGAGCATGTGCACACATTAATGGGTGTAAAACTAGATTAAGTTTAGGAAAAGGCAGTAATTATTCATCAAAGTTTGCACTGAGTTGAGGTAATTTTTATGAGCTATGTTTAAATAACAGAAAAAAAGTCTTATATAGCAAACTTACCTCCAGAATGTGGCGGAGGTCCACATAAAAGAACCACTCCTTGGCCTTCACGGACATTGACGGCACTCCTCACTGATTGAGTTTTGAAGTTATCCAGGTCTGATGAGACAAAAATCATTGAAACAGAAGTGGGTGGCGGTTTAAAAGAATACGAGCGACAGTCAGATTGACCAAAAAGTGTGATTCAAAGATTTTCTATATCCACGAGGGTTACTTTTAAAGAGATAGTTTTGAAAACGGGGGACATAATTCTTCCCAAATTCCCCTCACAGAATCACTGAGCCATGTTTTTGATGCTACATTTTGAAGATTGGAACTTTTATAGGGCATCATTGATTGCCCTAGGACACCTCATGACAGCCTCCAATACTTTCAAAGGCATCTGGTGTGCTGGTGAAATAGACGGACCTGACTCTGTGACGCTTACCCTGCAACACTGCACTTTAGGAAGAGATTAGGCTGAAATAAGATAAAATGAGCAGGGGAAAGAAGAAAATACTGTGCACAGACTGAACAAACACTGGTGAGCGCGCATGACAAATGACAGTTTGCAGTGCCAGCAGCAATAAGTAACATCATTATTAAATGTGGTGTAATCTTGCACTTAAAAGCATTAGCTTCCCCATCAATACTCTCAGCACAATCTATCCCCTTGCAAATGAATGAGCAGTTGCTGGCAGACAAAACCTAAACCTGGGATGATAAACCACCCCTGGCTTCATGACTGATGGAGGGAAGCTGCTGCAGTCCGCTCTGTACTCTGTCTGCACCCTCTGGCTAACAGCCTGGAGTAAGCCTTCCAAACACAAACAAAAGAAAGTCAGTGTGACCGATAAGGGAAATTAGGAGAAGGAAGATTATGGAGAGAAGTGGGACAGAGTGTTGGTAAGATTAATGAGCGGCTCTCTGATGACCGCAGTGGAATCAAACAGAGCCAAGTCACGGCAGGACACTTAGAAGGCCACAGGAGGAGATGGCTGACTTGAAATACAGACAGAGGCATCCTGATCTCACTAGGTTGTCTTTAGAAGAAATGTCATTAGGAGAGTCTATCTTCAAATGACATTTAGGATTCTCAGGAACCGTGTTGGAGCAAGAAACGTACAGTGCTACGTACTGATCAAATTTTTGTTAGATGTGCACTAAAAGATATTATATAATGAATACGGACCTAAAATGTTTGTTTAATTCAACAAAAGTGTGGATCTTTTCCCACTGTTGTGGCCAATTTCTGGATTATTTCTTCACAAATTAAGCAGGTAAAAGGACTAGAGCTGATTCTAAATGTGACAATTACATTTGGAAGCTTTTTCTGTGAAACCACATGTGGTCAAAGGAGCATGCAATTGGAAAAAAAAAGACCATCCTCAGGCTGTAACAACAAAGTGAATACATCAGAGAGATAGTGGAAACATTAGGGGGAGGCCAAATCAACAGTTTGGGACATTCCGAGAGAAAAGAATGCACTGGTGAGTTCATCAACATAAAAAGACCTGGATGTCTACTGAAAACAACCGCAGGATCTTTTCCGTGGTGAAAAGCCCCTTCACTATTCAGCTCAGGAGGTCGGCGTTTCTCTTCCAATTCTATCATAAAACTTTGTGAGAGAAAACACAAAGGTTCACAGTGATGAGTAAAATACTGGTCGGTCTCTAAAATTGAAAGGCCTGATTGGATCTTGCCAAAAACATCAGAAAAATCCAAACAAATTCAGCTGAAACTAAGATCAACCTTTATCAAAATATGGTAGGTAAGAACTGTGAAAAAAGTGAAAAGCATTAATCAGGAATTCATTCTTCCTTAACTGCTAATCCAATTCAGTCACCAGGAGTAGTGGTGGGAGGCAGGGTACGTGCTGGACAGGGTCGCCCATTATTTCTTAAAGTCCATCATTTCCAGACAAAGTATTAAAAATTAGCATCATTTTTTTGTCTGAACAACTACATCAGACACCTGAAAATATGTACAAAATGGAAAGTGCAACTGTAACCACTAAACAAAAAGAACAAAAATTGTGGCAAGGTTCAGCCATATATGGATGTAACTGCACAACAAGCCTGGCAACAGCTGTTTATAATTATAATGGCAGGACCTTTAGAAACAGGGGAAGGTGAATCAGAGGTTTACTAATAATTATTTAGTGAAAGAGAAACAGATGGCGCCTCAAAACTGCACAGAGACGGGTGAAGATGAAGCTGGACTCTGTGCTGGAGGGGATGTGCTTCTCTCTTCGCTGGGAAAAAGAATAATGGGCTTCACTGGAGTGAACTGACCACGCACTGTAACTCTGAAAGCTAGAGGCCAAACTCACTGTAGCTTCAGTGATTCCTTTGTAAGCAGAATCAGTCTTTGCCATACAAGAATGGCTTGCCTAGAGATTACATAGAGTGACCATTACAGCTCGACGGTGATTGGTCTGGGCAATGGCGGCGCCATAGAGACATTCCCTGTTATATATTGTGTCCTATTGAGCTCTTGAGTAAGCTCCTTTACCTGCTACTCAGGCAATACAGCACCGCTCTCTAAGTGTATGACGCATTATTTTTCCAATACTTCTGGTAAAATTGTACCCAGTGACACAATGTCTATCTCTGTCTGCTCCAACATTGCTTTAAAAAAAGTTTGACAAGGAAAGAAACATGACAATGTGAGGAGTTGTAAAGAAGCCAGCAGTTTATTCTGACTGTTTAAATTATGGTCATATTCTGACTGTCAGGAGAGAATCAAGCAATGGCCAGTGAGTCTTTTATGCCAATATCCACAGCGTGACTCTTTCTTAGCCCCTCTGAATGTATGTAATGCTTAAAATCGACTCTGTGGAAAAATAAAATCTATCATATCATCAAACATAAGGAGCTTCAATATTTTTTAAGCTACAGCTCTTCCAAAGACTGTGGAACAGGAAAATAACTGCTGCAGATCCCCTTCTGCAAATATGTAATTCATGAAATACAGATATAAAGAGACAATGGTAATTCAAACCACTGGGTTTGAGACCTGTGTGACCATCTAAATGGCCTTTTTTTCTGAATTCCCAGATCTCATAAATGAGTTTGACCTTGGTTGTA
The DNA here is from genome assembly GCA_015106755.1 of Etia nguti. NCBI lineage: Eukaryota > Metazoa > Chordata > Actinopteri > Cichliformes > Cichlidae > Etia > Etia nguti. The sequence goes on from VUQG01044331.1 coordinate 24,812, forward strand.
TGAAAGCAGACTTTTTAAATCACAGTATTTTAAATTAATTTGGAACATTTTTTTTAACGTTGTAAAAATGAGCTGTGGGAGGATATGCTTACAGTGGTTGCAGCTGAATTGTGAAGGCTAAGCAAAGCAAAAGAAAGCAGGACATTTCTATCTTAGGGCAGTGGCCTCATTACATGGAAAAACTGAATATCAGCCTTGCTGATCTTCTAGACCTCCCTCACTGTGCATTAGGCAAGACAATAAATGTCAAGCAGCTCTCTTCTTCACCCAGTCCCCACGAGTGAGATTCATTACTGAGCTGTAGGGATAATGGCAGTCCATCTCCTGAGAGGAAGTGAAAGGCTCTCTATCCTTGGGACATGATCAATAGTCAGGAGGCCTGATCAAGAGAGGAGAGGTGCCTCTACAGTGCCTGTCTGGAAGGTGGGACCACAACCAACAGCGTCACTTCTCAGCCCGCCTTTTGTCTTCGTAGGCTGCTATAGCAGCAGACGTCCTGCGACTGTCTGATCCATTCACAGTCTGCTGCGCATATTACACATAAAGAAGTAGCTGGTGATTGCATAGACACAAAGACCTCTTAAGCGTTAGTTGTGTTTGTCCGCTTTAAAGTCTGTATCACAAAGGCTTGCGTATCACTTGGTGAAATATGAGGCAGTTTGGATGGAGCATAGATGCTGTCAGAGCTGGAACCACTAATGAGAATCAATGGAGTTCAGAAGCAGTCAGAAGCTTCCTCACCCACTGTGTTTGTTGTATCTGACATTTCATTCGATTACCATTTCCCCTCTTGAAAATCTATTCCCAGGCAATCTAAATGAGAAATCGCAATAGTAAATGAAAAAAACAGAGGAAGGCCTGGGCTGCAAGCATATTACCCGCATGTCAGGCTGTCAGACAGCAGATACAAAGAGATGCTAGAATGTCATAAGTGTGTCAGAACCATGCCAGAAACGTGTTAGCAATTGTAGGATCACTTACATGCAAATTGAAGGCTGGCTCTGCGGCTGAGTATGGACCCCCACGTGTTGAAAGCTGTGCACTGGTACACCCCGGTGTCTTGGTCCTTGTCCAGGTTGCTAATGATCAGGCTGCCCCCAGACATGTGACGCCGGTAGTCATTCCCAAGATCAATGAGTGTTCCGTTTAGTGACCATCTGGAAAAACGCAAACACAATCAGTAGCTGAGCCCCCTGGAGATGAACACTCGCAGCGTTTATCGATTTGATCAGTCCGCCCACATCATGCTGCGAGGATAAAAGGTGAGCAATAAGAGCAGGGCCCTGTATTATTAACGCAGAAATGCGAACAGCTTTTGCAGCAAGTTAGGAAGAAAGAAAGCATTTCTTGTCACTTTACACTTCAGTAGCCTTCAGTTTGACTTCATTTAAGGATTTTGTTTTGCTGTTAATTTAGGCAAATTTCCAAAACCCAGCAAATCTTCTGTGGTGAATATTGATTTTCTCCTAGTTGCATGAAGAAGTGGATTTTATTTCATCTCATTTTTAATTACCTCCACAGAGGAGGATTGGTACGCTTTAAAAGTCTGCGAGCCGGATGTCTGGAAAGAAAAAAGGATTTTACTGATGTTTGTTTAAAATCTTATCTGGACATGTGAAAAAGGTGCTGACAGATTTTAGTAGACTTCATGGAAACTGAGGTCGTGGGCTGAAAAATATTTATGGGTACAAGTTTGTAAAATAATTTTTCATGTATTAAGTTAGACGTTTTTACTATGCTTTCTGTTCAGTTGGTCAGCTAAGATATTCAAATCCTCTATACTTAAGTATGCCAGCAATTATTGCCCTGCACTTTTGTAGCACTATAGCTTTTTCCTCCATGTCCAGTTTGTGGTCTTAAGTGCAGGGGCTTAACTACCTGCCTTTTACCTGTAAAACTAGTGACATTCCCATCAGCCACTGTTGCATGATAAGAACAGAACTAATTTGCTTAATAAGCTAGTAATAGCCAGTGCATTTACTACTTATTGTAGAGATAACATAGCAGACAGAGCTCAACATAACAAGCAAAAATTGTATCTAATCTAGTCTAGTTTTGGATTACTTTAAAATTAAACATGAAATTTATTGCAACCTATGCACAAATTATGTTCCACAATTGTTCTTCTTGATTATCTTTTCTATAAATTGTCTCAGTGATTTAAAGTGAAGGTGTCCTCTACATCACGTTAGGTTCTGTTTCTTGTGTGTAAAGTTTTGTTGCTGCTGATTTTAATCCACTACTACAGGGCGGACTTTGTTTAAGAAGAGCATTTACAGAAAATGCTCAACATGAAGATTTTTCAGTGTAAATAATAATTCATAAAAACATCATTTATCATAACTAATTTCTGAAAAAAAACAAAAACACAAACATGCAAACTATCTCACTTTGGCATCCAGCATAAAGTACCTGTCATATGATATTTGGTCAAATCAGATTACCCTGACAAAGCACTGACATAAATATCTGCACTTAGACTGTGTTCCTTGTTTAAGATTTAGTTTCCATAATTTAAAGATGCAATGAAACATTATCAAGTAATCAATGGCAAAGTAACTGTAATATAATATAATTAAATACTTTTCTCACATGTCATCTGGATTTACAGCTACTTTTTATGGGATTAGATGATCCTGATTACAGGTAAGTCATACCCATCCCACCGTGAAGATATCTATGTATCAGTCTATCTATCTATACTGCTATATTTACTTCTGTACAAAGTATATGCACAACTTCATAAAGCAGCCAACGTGGCTGTAGACATTGAGGTTTTTGTACCGTAGATGTAAATGAAAAAGAAATACTATGACTGTATGCCTACAATGTGTGCAATGTGATGCAAATTGAAATATAACTGGAAAATAAAATGTGTAAACATTTTGTGGTTGGAAAATTACAAATGTAAAGGTCTGTGCAGCTCTGGCAGATTTATGCGTTCTTTGAGTGCTTTCTAATTAGTTTTCTGTTTGTGCTTTTGTGTTTCTGACTTATTGCTTTCTGACACTTTCATATTGCATTGTCTACAGACCATTTCCTTCAAAGAAAGGTCACGAGACACTCTGTCATGCAAACAGAATTCAGGAAGTGACAGCTATTAATCACAGCTACCATCAGAGAGAAAACACTGAATAATGTTCATGCTGAATAATAAAACACTTCATATGTATTTCACTGGACTTCAAGGAGATGCAAAACTCCTATACGGTACAGAGCATCACAGCGTGTTAACACTGATAAAAAAAATTCAGAGTTCGTCAAACAATTTAAGAAGTAAAGAGATATTTTAATGCCATCTGTAATGCTGCCTCTGCAACAGGACCGTAAAATGACAATTCCAGTGACACGGCGAAAAAAAAAATCAATATACATCTTTTCCTTCCTAGGCAAACTAGCAGGCAGTTAGAATGATGCCTCATATTGTCTTAAAGCCATTCGTGGTTCTCCCCAGTTTCCTCCCTGACAGATTACAAAAGACAAAGCTGTCTTTCATCTCGTAGCCTCTATTATTCATCTAACAGTCTGTGCCCATCACTTAATCTGACTTGTCACTGTTCCAACAATATTACTTTTAAATGTCCTAAACTTGAAAAGCTTAGGTTTCCAAGAATATATCTGACAACACAAGCGTTCAAAATAACACCCTCCAGTTTTACTATTTGCGTATGATGTCCCTTTATGCCTCCATTCGAATTCTCCACTGTCCAATTCTTCCTCTGTTTGTGCCAAAGGGAGGATTATTGTATGTGTGAGAGGAGAGGAGGTTAAATGGCAAAGGATGAGAAGCTAGTCAGACTTGCAGCAACCCAGCATGATTGAACTTAATGGGAAGGGAAGGTGGGCAGCCTGGACAGATCACACACCCATGGAGCAGACAGCTGGCTGGGTGTGATGGTGCCTCTGCTCCACCAACACAATCAGTAGGCCACCCACCCACTTGTGCTGCACAAACATCTAAGACAAGCTTTGATATTAGCAGACCTGGGGAACCATTTTTTGTGTGGGATTTATAGATAAGGAAATATCAACAAGGGCAAAAGGGCTGCTGACTTCTTGTAAGCACAGTCTTGTGTAACATGCACTGTCCTTTAGTCATTGCAGTATGCAGCTATGCCAGTGTTTGCCATTACTGTCCAATTTTGAGCTAAATAATGAGCCCGCTCTTGCAACTTTTCCCATGGTGACAGTGAGAGGTAAACTCTGAAAACATATGAAAGAACATCCACATAACACACTGTACGCAACATCTCTATAGACCCAACCAGTCTGCACTGCTTTACATCAAAGGGACAAGAAAGGAGAAATGTACCTATCTCTTAATGGAGTGCTCTGTCACAGCTTTGTGGGACTCGGATGTGCACATATAGTCAGATTTTCCACTTTCACCTGCTGTAAATTTATTTTACAGTTCATTTGAATTTTATTTCATTTAAGAAAATGTGACAGACATCTCAGTCTCACCTGCTTTCTGCAGAATTCCTGCATGGAGTACCTGATAATCAATGCATACATTTCCCTCATTACTTACATATTTACATACATTCACTCAGTCCATTCAAAATCAGTGATCACTCTATTATATAAACAATTCAGATCATGCCCATCAAAAATGTATCTGTACAATGTACAATCATTTCTAGAAAGTCTTAATTTTATTAATGATTAATAAATTTACTGATGCTATGTAGATTAGATATTTTTAACTACCGACTATTTAAATGTTGACTGTGTTAAACTGCATTTTGTTATTGACAATGGCTTTTACAGATGTTTTTGTACTTTACTTTATTGAAATCTTTTAAATGATGACATAGAATTCTCAAGAAACAAAAGATTAAAATTGCATCATCTACATAAATAAATTATCACTTCTATGTTCTAATTTGTACATTAAAATATTTTCTAACTTATAAAAGCTTAAGAAAAAATGAATGTTTCAGCTTTTTTAAATAAAATTCAGTTAGTCTTTAACACATAAAAATACACATAAACTAGGACTAATAAGAGTTTTTCATGTTATTAACTCAATTATAACAGTTAAATTACGAGTTTCTTACTTTATATATGTGTGAATGAACCGTCATCACAAGTATAATCAACTAGTCTGCAGTTTTTAAGAATCAATCAGATTGACAATTTTAGTGTATTAATGAAAGCTTATACACATATAAGCTGTCATAAATGTAAGGTGTTTGTAAAAGTTCAACATTTTGCAAAAGTGTTGCATTTTATAACAAAATGTATCCATTAATAAACAGTTTTAAACAAAAAAATACATCATTCATATGGTTTTTTATTAAGTATCAATATAAGTGAAGTGTGGGTTCATGCTGTCAAATAAACTGGGAGCAAAAGTTAGTTCTCTCTGAGTAAGTCAATGAAAAAGACAAAAAAATGTTCAAGTCTTCGGTTTCAAATGCTAGTAAGTGATTTGTTATGGGTTCTTACAGTAATCTGTATCTGTCAGTGATAATAGGTTGTTATAAATGGATTTAGAAGAGAAGATGAATTACAGAGAGTCATGCTGAAAGAGGTTTTTTTTTCTCTTCCCAACCTGGCAACTCAATAAAACACTTAAACTCTTTTACTGCATCAGTAAAAGAGAAAGGCAAGCCAGAGTTCTTAATGTTAGTGCGCTGAGTGAAACACACTGAATCCAACACCACATCAGCCAGAGAGGAGCTTACAGTAAGTCACCGAGAGAGAGTCCAGGAGAACAGTCCTATTTGCTGCGGTGTGCTGCAGGCACAGACTGAGCTGAGCATGCTCTGAATGAACTCCTCGTGACCTTGAGGTTCACATCAATTTTGCATGAGGTCTCCTCATCAAATAGACCGGGGACGGTACTGCACCGCCGGCTCACCTGGCTTTCCTTGAGGCCAGACACCCACAGAGACAGCAGTGACCACACAGACCACATGCAGTTCACACACACACAATTGCAGGGCTTAAGAGCTGATAATGGAAATTCAACTGCTGACCAGGGTACTCTCTGCTATTATATTTAGCGGGGTATTGCTGCTGCCTTTTAATAAAATGGTGTTCATTTTGCTGTCGAGCCACACGTAAGAATGTAACACCACAGATAGACTTAAAATCACCCTGTATCAGTGGGGGTGCTTTGCTGTGCGTCAGATTATAAAATCCTGTGAACTTTGCGATATATTAGTAGATACACTAATATAGCGCCTGCGTTCACATGTATATTGTACACATCGACATTATCTACACTTTACAGTTTCAATTTATGGCGTGAAAGCAATACTCAGATTAATGAATGAACACACATGCAGCGCTATCAAAGTCTACATATGCAGAATTAACCTGCACCTAAGACCACATCGCTGCACTCTCTCTCAGTTGTTTTTGAAATGATTTCGCAAGCCCGAGGCTCAGAGAATTTTCTCACCCTATAAAAGAGCATGTAACTCTCTAAAAGATAAAAATCAGTTCTATTTGTTACAGTTTCTAGATTCAGTGCTGTTATCTGGCCCTATGCTGCGACTGAATTCTAATCACACCCTCCCAGTTCTACTCGTGTCCCTGTTACCCCGTTCCAACTGGTAAACAAAGGTAGAGTCATGCATCTGCCTGAAGTCGCATTACATGATAGCAGACGCCAGCCGAAGCACTTTTTTTATTCCCCTTTTCCAATCACTACTGTGCCCTTGATCCTGTGTTACGGCAGATTCATAGTAAACACAGTGACAGGTGTATTCATAAAGCAGCGCCCTGAGCCCCGGAGTGTGCTCTGGCGCTACGCTGGACTATTTGTCAGCTGAAAAACTGTCAGGGTTCCCGTTCATATATTCACCGTGTAGGCGAGGTGAAGGTGGAACGGCGCGCTGAAAACAAAATCAGGCGATATGAAGCCAGCTAGCAACAATAACTCACTAGGATTATGAGCATAAACACAAATGACAATGAGGCATTCTCATTTTATCATATCTGCCACATATGTGTAGAGTTCTATTTAAATCAACCAAACAGATTTTTTTCCAACTCATTCAGTCCTGCGTTAGAAGAATAATCCACCTCTACGTGACTGTTAAATTTCACCAATCTGTCTTTTTTTCAGTATATTACAGGAGAAAATATGTCAGGAAGTGTTTATTTTTAGATTTTGTCATCCTTGCCTTCCTCACTTAGTGGTTTCTTTCCATTTTCTGTAATGCCAGTCCACATTGCATTCTGCTCTGCTGGGTCTTTTCTGTGATGGATTTTTCCATGTGTGACTGTTGAGCACCCGTGCAAACTGACAACAGCATGAAGGCTCAAAAGCACTTTCTCTTGTGACTGACACTCCAACACTGAGAGTTGCTGCTAATGATTTACCACAAATTACAGGAGTGAGCCAGGTGACACCAAATATTTTCTTCTTTCTGTCAGTTTTGTGTGTTACGAGTATTTTGTGTCCATCCCAAGACAGATGGATCTTATTCCTCTGTGCAGCAGAGCTCCTCTGTTGTCAGACATCTATTAAAAACGCATCAGTGACCCACATCGATGCACTGAGTGACACGTTCCTTTATGACTGGGAACATGGGTACTGCTGTTTACTTTGAATCGATCCACAATCCCGCTGCCATAAATGCACACAAGCTCGCCAAATCTGTACTCATCCCCTGCTGACAATGGTCTTGAACAAATGAGGTGTTTACTCTTGTTTAGTCAACCTTTCCAGTGCCCAGCTGTTTCGGGAAATTACTGAGCCTCTTCTTAAAAATATAACTGTAAATTTGAGAGCCTTTTTTTTTTTTTTTTTAACATTTACAGGCTCAGCAAGAGCCACTGGGCTTTGGTTGAGAGCTGCATAAGAAAGGGAAATCAGATTGTATTCAGAGATGGACAAATGGAGTGCTTGTTTCGGTCTCCACAGAATTTGTAGACACTGAAGAAAAAAATATAGGTTCTTGTTCTAAGTTGTTGTAGCATACTAGTCTTTTACCAGCATAGTGCTTTATGTAAATGTGGTCTACGCCACTGGTTCCAATATACTGTACCGAGCCACACGGGTGTCAGCGGAGGTCAGTTGGGTGGGACCTTTTGACTATATGCTATAATTGCAATATAAAACTGTAGATAATATAATTTATTAATATCAACTTCAAGCAGTTATTTGAGGGTGAGAAAAAAAAGTGACACATCAAAGGCCCCGACTAACTAACAGTGAGGAGGTTAATGAGGAGGAAATTGGAAACCACCAATAACCGCCAGTGAAGAGGAACCATGACCTAAAGAAATGAGGGAAAACAGTGTCAGTATGACACTGTGGTGAAAGCTGCCTGTCTTATGGGGTCACCAATAGCCCTCAGCCTGACTGTGTCATGCGTCAAGAGAAGTTGGCTAATGTTAACATGTTGCCAAGTAAGTCCCTTCTAAAAGAAACTTGGCCTACTTTAAGAGACGGCTAGATCAGAAGAGAAGCAGAAAGAAGATTTGTCGGATTGTGTGAAAGTGTCTGATAAGGTGATGAAGGCGAGGCACATCCTTGCATACAAACTGCAGGTGACACGCGAGGCTCCCAAAGGCGTCTCATCTGATAATACGATAACAAAAACCATGAACAACAACAGATGATATGTCAGATGACACAGAGGCTACTTTGCACTGATATCAGCAGAGGTGTAACTTGAAATTTTGCCTTGGACTTTTCACTCTATATTAAACCTGCTATAGATTTCTACCACATTGTGCACGTCTGACCTCTTTCCAGGGCGAATAAAGTGAAAGTGAAATTGATTTGGGTAATATCTGATTCATAATTGATCATTTTAAAAGCGCTAAATGTCCTCAGGTGTTTTCCAGAACCATGCGAGACCCTGAAAAGCCAAAATACCCAATACTAATCGAAAAGACAAACTCACTGCTACAAAGACATTCGAGGCTCGCTGACGAGGGTTAACATCATCATCATTTCTGGCAAATTCAATATTGTGTGGCCCAATTTTCTGTATGGATATTAGACCAAATGGATGAAATTTCCTTAATAGCTGGAGTAACTGAGGAAATTAAGTGCTCTGAATGTAATACCCTCTCTCGCTTGGCATATCTAATTATATAAATACTATTCACTGGCAGCGTGTAGGCTTGTGCATATAGTTTATGCCCAGTCTGCTGAAAGTCACAGCATGACCACTTCCTAAAGGCATTTCTTTCAGCTTACATTCAGGACGTTTTGAGCTTCTAATTTCAGTGTTGGTGAAATAAATTGCAAAGAATTTACGCTTTCTATTTTATCACCAGGACAAAAAGAAAAAAGAGTCCTCTCCTTGCCCGAAGGGAAACAAGTCAAGGACAATCATTGTCACAAAAACTGATGCAACCCAAATAAAGCTCAAAAATGACTCTTTCTTCAAAGTAACATTAAGGGCAAAAATCTAGTGTCTTTAAAAGCATTACCAAAAATGTCAATCCACAGTGGTCAGAGTATGCTTACTCAAACATCAATTTTTCCTTTTAAACCTGGTTTCACATTATTTATTAATACACGATGGCAGTGACTCCAAGAGCTACTGACCTAGATGAAATTGGCCAACGTGAGATATCTGTGTTGTTTTTGTTCTACAAACAGAAGTCGAGTGGTTTGAAACACCGAAAAATTAGTGAACGACAGGTACTACAAAAAATGGGAGGCTACACAAGGCTCGCCAGCGAGGTGGGGTAGAGTTAAGCAGGAAATGCATTTGAAATCAGAGAAATAATAAAAGCAAAGGGCAATAAAAATGACTTTTATCAGCAGAACGCCTGAACATGTGGGCGGTGTATATCTTCAATATCGTAGGGTGATATTACCCACCAAGCACCAACTGTCCACGGCCGTTGTTTTGTGGGCTTAAATTGATCAACCAGTCATAGCTGTATTGAGTCATAGTTACTGAAAACTGGGCTGCCTTTCATACGGTTAGTGTAATTTTGCCCAAATTAAGTCTACATTTAAAAGAACTGAACCCCTTATAATTTGGTTGAAAAGTGAAAGGGGGAAAAAAAGAGGTCGTTTCAACAGGCTGAATACAGAGCTTTGCACCTGGCAATGTCTTTTCAGGGACTGTTCACAAAGATTTTGCTGGTGCAGGTAATAACTGATATTAGCATATTACAGACAGCAGTACATTTCATTAGTTACATCTTGCTGGTACTGGGACCCCTTTTTGCATTTAGAACTACCTTAATTCTTCGTGGGATACATTGAACAACAAAGTGCTGGAAACTCTTCTTAGAGATTTTGCTCCACACTGACAGGATACCATCACATAGTTGATGCAGATTTGTAGACTGCACAGCCATGTTGGACATTAAGTCATCTTTGTGACATGGCACGTTATTCCGTTTGAAGCAGCGTTCATAACATGGGTGCACTGTGGTCATAAAAAGGATCGATATGGCAAGCAACAACACTCAGGTAGGCTGTGGTGTTTAAACAATACTCAGTTGATACTGAAGGGCCAGGAAAATATCCCCATGCTATTACAGAACCACGACCAGCCTGAACCACTTATGCACAGCAGGAAGGAGCCATGCTTTCATGTTTTTTAAATCCCAATTCCAACCCTGCCATCCAAATGTTGCAGCAGAAATCTAGACTCATCAGACCAGGAAATATTTTTCCAGTCTTCTGTTGTCCAGCTGTAGCCTTAATTTCCTGTTCTTAGCTGACAGCAGCGGCATCCAATATGGTCTTCTCCTGCTCCAGCCCATCTGCTTCATGTTTCAATGTGTTGTGCTCTTATGCATACCTTGTTGTAACAAGTGGTGATTTGATCTACTATTCCCTTCCTATCAACTCACAGCAGATCTGACTATTTTCTTCTGACCTCTGGCATCAACAAGGTATTTTTGCACAGAGAACTGCCGCTCACTAGATATTTTCTCTGTATTGGACCATTCTCTGTAAATCTTAGATATGGCTGTGTTGAAAACTCCCACTAGATCAGCAGTTTATGAAATACTTAGACCTGCCCATCTGGCACCAACAACCATGCCACGTTCAAAGTCACTTAAATCACCTTCCTTGCTCATTCTCATGTTCAGATGGAACTTCAGTGTATCTACCTGCCTGAGCACATGTTGCTGCTATGTGATTGGGTAGTTAGTTACTTGCATTAAGAAACAGTTAAAGTAAGCAGTGAGCGAATGCTCTTCGGTATTTGCTGATAGGAAAACTTACAGAACAAAAATGTTGCTTGGGGTAATTAAGACATTGTGTCATCACGTTGTCCGCACTACACTCTACACTCTCGCCACTTCTGAGTAGGCGGTTCATTTGCTTAGTAGTTTGTTAAATACTTTCCTTCAAAGTTAATAACCAAAGATGCCATAACTTTCCCTTTTCAATATACTAAAATACTTATCCTGTACAAGTTTTTATTTTTAGAAATATATAAAGAATGTTGACATATTGATATTACAATTTATATTACCTATAAAAAAATCAATATTAGAAAAAACACCTGTATCAATCAGGCTCTAACATTATGAATGACCACTGTATCACACACACACACACACACACACACACACACACACACACAGTTACTACATAAACACTGTTACTACTCGTTTGGCCCAGTTGGGTCAGAACAACCTAAAAGTTACATGAATAACAAAATATTACCTTGCAACAGGGATATCGCTAACCTGTTAGCAAACTTGCCACACTAGCAGATACATTAGCATTCTTTTGTAGTTGTATTACTATGACACCCGAGAAATTGAACTCCTAACCCTGCTTTAGTCCTCTTATCCTTTGTTTTATATCTATGACAAATACATCTGGCATGTTGCTAAATGTTAAAGGCTATGTCCACTGACTGTGGTGCAACCTAGTAGCGTAAACCTCAGTTGTGGGTGTCTGCCACTACAAATGAGCCCTTTCACATTACACACTGTCATATGAGCCACTGTTCACTTAAAATATTGATTAGATCAGCTTTAATATGAGGGTACACTCTTGCAGTGAGAATCTGTGTATATCCGCTCCTCTAATATTACATCATACCTCTGCTTGCTCAGCTAGAGAACAAACTGCAGATCATCCTGACAACAATGGCATTTCCTACTGCTGCATTAACTCTGCAAAGAGCCCCAAAGAGAAAACCTCTCGAACAACACAAGTGAACGTCAGAAAGGCTTTAAGTTGCGGGTGAGATAATGCGAGTGATGGTTTTGCCTTCATCTCGGAGATAGCTCAGGTTGCACAACATATACAGTGATCCCCCCCCGCTGCTCTGCCTGAACCATGTTTTCAGTGCAGACACATTATAGGAAATGTAAGCGTTTAACAGAATGTCACTCACAAGGTTACTGCCTCTATCCTCTGCTTGCTGTGCATCTACATGGTGCTGACCAAGCTTTGAAACACAATCTACCACAAAAAAAAAAAAAAAAAAAAAAAAAACACCCCCCCCTTCC
>VUQG01044331.1:54909-67135 GCA_015106755.1 Etia nguti
GTTAAAAGGGGGTTTTTCCTTCCCACTGTCGCCAAAGTGCTTGCTTATAGCAGGTCATATGATTGTTGGGTTTTTCTCTGTATGTATTATTTTAGGGTCTACCTTACAATATAAAGCACCTTGAGGCGACTGTTGTTGTGATTTGGTGCTGTATAAATAAAACTGAATTGAAAATTAACTGTAGGCTAATTGTAAAAATGGATGGAAAACTTAAGATATCCCATCTGAAACCAATTGCCAATATTAGGGTAAGTGACTCCAGATAGTGGAATGATACCTTGGGTATGTTGAACTCTGTAGCACAGGGCCCAGAGAAAACTAATTATCAAAGAAAAGCAGCTCAGAAAACCAAACAGCCTGAAAAGACACACTGTAAACAGAGACATGGAACACAGACAGGGAAAAACACGTTAGAGGTTAGAACTACTAATGGAATAAAAACAGAAACCAAACACTCAACATTACTTGAATAACAATGAAAACAGGAACAAGAAGATATTAAAGCTCCAAAAGTTAAAATCATAACCAAGTACACCTCATACATTGCTTACTTGTAAAAAAAACAAAAAAAAAAACAAAAACCCCCAAAACATTTGTGTTTGTGCTAAAAGCTAAACCAGTCCCATGGTCTTCTCTAACAGAGGCTTTCACACACAGTGCAGTAATTAAAGCCCAAGGCAGGGCTTTTTTGTGTAATATCGCACCATATTGTTCATGAACACATGCCAGTTTTAATTTTAAATGCCCCAGGCACTGAACCCTTGCACAGTTAAATATAGTCTTTGCTCGGAAATGATAGTAATTATCGTAATGTTTATTTATGGGCGGTGGTCATTTAGCTTAGGAGTTGGACTCCAATTGTAGCACAAAGAGTGTGAGAACATTTTCTAAATCACTGTATATCTGGCAAAATCTGTGGAGACTGACGTGGAAGGGTAATTAGATGTTAATGGTTTGATGGTTTTTGCCAGTCAAACATGTGGAAAAACTGTTTTTCCCTTATTACCAAGTTCATTCATTTGTTTCTTCATTCATTTGTTGTCCTAATTTCATTTGTACAAAGTGAGCTGGGTTAATGGGTTAGTGAGCTACGTTGGGCCTAAAGTCAGAGTTTTCAGTGACAGAAAGGTGGCTTTCTTCTAACCTGGTTACATCGCCATGGCAACTTGTGCTGAACACATATCAGAGTTTTGGCTTAAAATCAGCAGGAAGCTGCTTTGTTGTTTTCACCAGTTCTTTTAATGTAGGGAGCTTTAAATGAGATCTAGATTCTCTGCTTAAGGAATATACTTTATATATGCAACTTGTTAAGCTGTACCTTATTAAAATCAAAAAATGAAGTCTAGAAATGTGTTCCATTGTTGGTGGAATTTACTTTTTTTCAGTTAGAGATGCAGAAAATTAATAGCTAAATGTTTTTATGATGCTTTTGGTCCTCATACTGCAAACTCTGTTTTATACTACCGAACTGCAGCTACTGCAAGATATCAGTTACATTTTGGGGCTATTTATCACCAAGCGTACTCAATCAATAAAACATGGTGGGGAAGAGCCTTATTAATCATCTGATGTATGCTGATGATTTAGGTGCTTTGCCTTCTACAGTGTTGGTATGCTTCAGCTGCTCAGCGTTTGCTCATGTTATGGTTTTCAATATGATAATGAACTCTAAAAAGAGTGCAATAATAGTCATTTCAACTAAGGAGGATCGGAAGCAAATGTTTCCCTCATTATGGTAGATCAAATTGGAAATGATCCCTATGATGATGGTGATGATGGAGATGATGTGCAGTGCTAATGCATATTTATATCGCACATTTGTGGTGCACTTACAATTAAGCAAAAATGAAAAAACTTGAAGTGCCACTTGAAGATTTTTCACCTAGGAACTAGGTATGTCTCCCCACCTACTTCAATAATACCATTTAGGACCAGAAACCTGAAGCTTTTCATGGAGACCCGGTCCAGACCTCCAGCTGGGACATAACAGTAGAGAGAATCTCACATTAGCATTTTGTGATTATTCAATTCAATTCAATTTTATTTATTATAGCACCAAATCAGAACAACAGTTGCCTCAAGGAGCTTTATGTTGTAAAGACCCTACAATAATACCAAGAAAACAGGGAAAACTCCAACACCCCCTAAGAACAAGCACTTTTTGCGACAGTGGGAAGGAAAAACTCCCTTTGAACAGGAAGAAACCTCCAGCAGAAACAGGATAACAAAGGGGTTGCCTTCTACCATGACCGGTTGGGCGTGATCGGATGAAGACAGGACAAAAACATGCTGTGCAAGAGAGCCAGACATGAATAATAACTAATAATTAAAAAACAGTGAGTGAAAAAGGTCACGGAAGGAGACTCAAGTTCATAAGTGAATCGAATTTTGAAAAGCTATCTGGTCCTTCAAGTACCAAAGAAACTCAATTAAAATGTAGAAGTAGAAAAAGTAGAAAAGTACTATGAGAAATAATATTTGTATATCTGCTCCAGGTGAGCCTGTTGTTTCACAAAGGTTTGTGCTGCTGACAGATTTGTACCTAAGTTACAAACAGGTACTCTAGGTCCAGTGCCACATTTGCAGCTTTTACTTTCGATGTCACATTTGATTTTTGGTTTGCTCTTACTTTATCACTTAAGAAATGTTGCCAATTTGAATTCCATTGCATCATATACTGAACTGGAAATTGTTGTTCATGCCTTTATTTCATCAGGCATGAATTATTGTGATTTATTGTTCACTTGTCTTAACAAATGTTCCTGAATGTAGGTGTGAGACTTCTGACTATGCCGGGAATCTTTTGTTATCAACCATTTTGTGATATTTGTCTTCAAAGGTGTTTTATATATATAAAAATTTTCTTTTCTTTTATTTCTTCTTATAAACACCATCTTACCAGTGGCATTGTCTCAGGACAAGCAAGGCAAGCAGTGCCTTGCTTGTCATTTTTAAAAATAGATATAAATTGAAATGGACCACAGTACAGTGAGCTCTCTTCTTTCAGACAGTGATGACATAAAGCTCCTTTTTTGCGTCTATCCTTTGCATTACTTCCATCTTGTGGCCACAGTCAGCTATTTTCTCTGAAAGCTCTGCTTGTTTCATGCTCATAGGTAAATGTAGCTGTCTCTGGTTTATGGGTATATCTTAATGACTCGAGCTCAGCAGGCCAGCAGCTTTTTCTTCTGGTGGTTTGTGCATGTGCATTGTGGATAAGCCCCTGGTCTTTCACAGCAAACTGATAGGAGACCAGTGTGCGAGGCAAGCTGCTGCTGGCTTTGCTTCCAATGCTCTGAGATCAGTTAGGATCTGTGCTTTGTGTGGAAACAAGCTTCAGTGATTTATCATTGTAACAGATGAGTTTCCTCTTGCTAACTGCTATGGGCAACATGTGTGATGTTGGGAAGATGACATGTGAAAAAAGTTGTCAATACCTCCTTCAGTAAATTAGCGATGAAAGCTGTGTCAGTGTCCGAGTTGACCAACGTGCCGGCTCAGCAGCACTTTCAGATTAACACCTGTGACAATGACTGAATGCAACAGCTTTAACCAGCTGCCTTCGTTTTTCATTAATATTTTAATACTCCCAATATTGATGGGTAATAATGTCACACACGGCTTAAGCCTTTCAATTCAAAAGATTATTGTTATCCATATATTTTTAAAAAATCATACATATTATATGTTCAGTTATCATTTTGTACTAACTTTGTCCCATGACTGTACAGTTAAATCTGGGTTGTTTTTTTGTTTTTTGTTTTTTTGGTTTGTGCTTTTTTTTCTTTCAGTTTCACAATGTTAGTAAATCCATCGAGCAAAATATGAATACTTAGAAAAGTGTGCTGAAAAAGTCCCCAGGGCATCCCTCTAGTACTTTCACAACAGGAGCAGCCATGAGACCTCTGGCATATCAAAGGAAGCTTGTCAAGATCTTTAAGTGAGAACACTGCGAGTGCACCATATCATTAATGCCTGTGGCAAAACATGGCCATCAACCCTAAAATCTGAACTGTGACATGTGTATATTTTTAATATGCAGAGTACAACTATGATAGATTACATATTCAGGAAAGGGGGCCATCAGAGTGGTCAAAATGTGAAAGAGCCAAAAACAATATCTAATATTTATAGCTTCACTCTGTTTAGAATTCAAGAGCACACCATCGTTGCACTAGTTGATGAGTGTTTCCTGACACAGTCAGTGTCTTCCCTTGGTGCTTCTTTAATACCTTATTCAATTACATAAGTCAATTGGAATCATACACCAGACATCCTCAATATTAAAAATCACTGACAAGTGAAGTGAAATAACATTAATTATTGCATTACAATGCAGTTTTCTGTGGGGAAGCCTTTTTTCTGGGTATTTCTGTGGATTTTACTTTGACAAGAACCACCCATCTAAAAGTTTTGCTGAACAGATATAATAAGAAAGGCAAAGTGGCCTCCCCTTGAGCAATGCAACAACATAACAACTGCTCCAAAATCAAGGAACATGGCAAAGAGTCCAAACTGGAAAATGGAATGAATTTTGGCATTTATTTTGGAAATGAGTGCTTTGAGATTAGTTAATGGATGAATCTCAAACAGTATAAAAAAGTTCCCATTTTTTTTACATTTGTCTTTGAGCCACGTTATCCACAATGGGCATTTGTCTAAAGTCAAAGCCACCAATGACAATATTTCATGGCCCCAGGGGCTGCATGTTTTTTTTATATTTTTATTTTTAGTTATTTTGCCTATGGGGACTAAAAGTCTGACAGGGTAGTGTTGAGTCATTTGGTGACGCAGGTGTGGTTGTTGCCTGTAGTGCAGATGATGACTGACAAGATTTTCATTTTTCTAATTTTCTATTGCGGCAGTAAAGCACCAACTGCATTTTTTAAAATATCGTCGTATACCAGGTTTGCTAATTTTACTAGTTAGTTAATGAAGCAGAGATGTACTGTTACTGGATAACTCTGAAATGGATTTCCTAGCTTAGTTTCCCTCCCTCTGCAAGGCTACCTTACTATCATCTGCTGGCATCTGCCCCTGCCCCAGCGCTCTTTGATGAAACCCTTTGCCCTGCCACTGACAAACAAACACAGACTGATTTAAGTTTGTTATGGTGCTTGAATAAACCCCACTCATTCCCTTCAGATCTGGTGGCGTGGTTAACCTTGTCAAGCTAGACTTCAGGGGATCTCAATCGCTTAGAGACGCTGATACACTTTCATTTATATTTTCACATAAAAACCGGGTGAGGAGTGCAACTGCGCAACTGTTTTGAAAAAGGAATTTAAATGAATTCATATTTAAGCAGGTGTAACCTTGAAACAGGTGACATCAAAGACCAAGCCTGTAGGCCTTAACATTTCCAGCTTGTGCGGAGACACGAGATGTTTACTGTTGCTCTCAGTGTTACATATGCATGCACGCAAAAAACCTTGAAGAATATATTTTTACTCATGAGCTGACATCCTCATTGACAAATGCAGGAATGAATTCAATAAATGTACAGGAAGATTGTTTGCCTATGTTCACTTTCCTTCTAGTTTTAATGAGAAACTAGTTTGCTTACTTGAATGCATAGGAGCAGATGCACATGCTTTTCCCATCAGTCATTTGAAAGGCTCAATTTTCTGTCCTTACAGGATCTGCCTTAAACTCCTCAAAGTGACATTGCCATTAATGAGGATTTGATTTTGTGAGTTTGTGTTGTGTTTGAGTTTGTGAATCAGTGAACAACTGAGAGGACAGTCTGAGACTGCGTCCTGATGAATGTGAGTGATTATTAAAAAAAGTGCTGCAGCCCATCAGAGGAAATACTCTATACTCATAACAAGTGCAATTATGGCAGGATAAAGATTCTCAGAAAACCTTGTTTAAATCAAGTAAGCTTTTGCTTCTTTGTTGTTTTGCTTTGTCAGGGCTGAATATGTTGATTGCAGATATCCAAATTAAATAGAACTCAGAGAAAATAACATATCGATGGACAGGTTGTCAATTTGAGTTTTCTATTGTCCTCCTTCTTTCATAAGGATGACTGACACTGCATTGACTTAGTGCTGTATCCATTGCAGATGTACACTTTAGAAAATATCCAAATCATTTTTCCATGGCCTCTGCAGGCCTGCTACAGTTGCATTTTTATGTCATAACATCTGGCCATAAGTGAGAAAATAGAGCTAAAGTGGACTATAAGCGTGAGTAGCTGGTCATGTCTATGAAACCTGGCCAAGAGAAAATATTCTCACAACTTTCTGACTATTGAAGTACCTGGATGTCATGTCAAAATGTCTCTAAATCACCTCAACAAATCAACAATCACTCTCTGAGATATGCCGACACATTGAGCCATTGTTAAATGTGTTGATATTTGAGTCTCATCTGGCGAACACAACATGTGACAGTGCCATAACTGAGCTGTAAGTGCCAAAAACCCAGGCTAGGCCAACATTTATCTGTTATCCGGGAAATATTGTCTGAATTGCTGGTAACATGACCTCTGGTGCCTGGATACATGACAGGTTTGAAGAGAAGCTAAACATGTGTGCCAGCCTGGGGACTGAAAGATGAACTGTTCTGTATCACTGACTGATTGTATTTATAATAACTGTAGGTGGCATAAGTCAATTCAGACGGTCCTGATTAAGCATTAATTGTGGCTGATAAGACCTCTGCTATCAGCTTTAAGTGAGTGTCCAGAACAGTGTGAGATTAGTATTACCGGTAGGTTCAGTTTTGTGACTACATTGTCTGGTTGCGTGGTGTGTGTGTGTGCGCGTGCATGTGTGTGTGTGTGTGTGTTAATATTGCCTAGAGGCATTGTTCTGGCATTCATGGCCCAGCAGAATAGAGAATCTGCAACTCGACCAGAGAGCCGGCCCTCATTATCTCATCCTAATTACTGTCTAACTCACTGTTCTCTCACTCACTGTCTCAGCTCTCCTTTGTATCGATTTTCCAGATTTACAGTAGTAAAGGTAAGCAAGCAGGAGCATCAGTACCCATCAGTACAGCAGATTAAATCCTAAAGAGTTGCACGTATCTGCCTGTTGACTGCAATAAGAAGAAATCCCACAGATTAGCGTAACAAACCGAACCATCAAATTAAGACCAGTCCAGCTGCTGTGTTTAGCACAGCAGCAGAAACCCCTTTCATGTACATGCTGAAAGATAATGATTCTGATTCAAATGAGACTGCTGCGACTCCAGATAACTTCAGTGCCGCACAGTTTGTAGAATGACTTTAACTCTACTGCTAAACTCTCGATGACTGATCTACTTTGTAAGTGCCGGCTTATCATAATCAGCTTTTGCACATTTCTGAGCTGGTGATTCAACATCTCCAAACCTCAAGTAAACAATTGTAAGAACGTCAGGCCCGCACAGTGTAACTTCTCTACTGTTTTGACAGTGTTTGTTGTAGCTTAAAATAAAAAATAAAACACTAACAATAGGCAGACTTTTCTGTGGGCATATGCTGACAGTGACATTTCAGAGCCCTGTTATTTGTAAGAACACTCAAGGGGCACATCATGTTATAATTAGCTATCTGTTTTCCACTAGCTGGAATGAATTGCACCGTGTGAGAGAAAACAGCTCAAGAAATCAGTGAATGTCAAACACGACTAATAAGACACCGTGCCTCTGAAATAAGCAGATAAAAAAACCACTTTTCTGCTTTCAACAATGAATATGTGTATTACATTTAAATTATTTCAAATTAAGGCTTTTCATTTTTGAAAACCAGACACTCTTAAGAACCACCTGTCTGACAGCTTCATTGGTGAGAATAGCACAACTGTCCATCTAATGTCATAATTTAATTCAAATGGGTAAACTTTCATATCTCTTCTATAAGTTAAATGTTTCCAGTCAGTTTTTTTGTTTTCATCGTTTCTCATTGTGGCTTTTAGCTAATGAATATCATGCATTCAATATCTCGAATATTAGAATAGATTTTCAATAGATTTTCAATACAGAAAAGTCCTACTTCTGATAAGTTTATTTTAGCACGTAAAATGTGGCTGCAACTTTTTTACTATGATGCGCTGCATCAGTGCTACATGGCAATCATCTTGTAGCACTGCAGAGGTGTTATTGAAGCCCAGGTAGATTTAATAGCCGCCTTCAGCTGGTCTGCATTGTTGGGTTGGGTGTTTTTCATGGTTGTCTTGACAGTACCACATAGATTATCTATGAGGTTCATGTCAGTTGAGTTGGTTAGCCAATCAAGCACAGTAATAGCATGGTCACAAAACCATATAGTAGTAGTTTGTCAGATGCAAATGAAAGCACAAAGTGTGATGGCTGGGAGGACTTTGAACTTGATAAAACACAGAGGACCAACCAACACCGGCAGAAGACATCAAAGACTGTCAAAACTTCACACAAACATTTATGTGATTTCCAGATGAAACCGCAAATTTTCTTTTAATTGAAAGAAAATTATTTTGGATCACTGAGCAGCAGCCTGCTTCTTTTCCTAATTAGCCTGTGTAAGATGCTTCTGACATTGTCTCAGTGCAGGAGTGGCTTGATATTAAGAATGTGACAGATGTAGCTCCTTTCCTGAAGATGTTGGTGTTGGGTGGTTCTTGAAGCACTAACATGTGCCTCAGTCCACTTCCTGTCAAGTTTCTTAAGTTTTTGAATGGACTTTTCTCGATGTTTCTCTCAAGGCTGTTATCATTCCTGTTTCTTGTGCATGTTTTCCAAACATAATGTTTCCTTGCATTCAAATTTCCATTAATATGCTTTGATACAGAACTCTGTGAACAGCCAGCCTTTTCAGCAAAGCCCTTCTGTGGGCTATCCTCCTTGTGGAGGATGTCGACGGTCATCGTCTAGACAACTGTCAAGTCAGCAGTTTTTCCTATGAGTGTTGTTGCCTGTGCTCAACACAGTGACACAGTGAGATAAGAAGTCAGTAAGCTACTGTCTGAATAGTAACGTCCTCAAACTCAAATACTGGATTTCCTTCTCACTTATTTCACTTTATATGTAATGAATTTGGAATATATGAACAAACAAACATTTTCATAATATTCGAATTTTTTTGATATTCACTAGTATGTTATCAGTGACTGAAAAATGTATATTTTGTCAGATTTATGAGTGGCGTGGGGTCACGCAACCTTGTCTTCTAGACAACTTCTGGAAAACATGTACAGCTATTTAGAAAGAAAAAAAGTGCTTTTCCCACTCAGACTTGAATGACTTGTTTGTAAACAGCATAATTCATTATTTTCTATTTGAAAATAAGATTTTGTAGAAAATAAAATATCTAGTGCTAGTCTTCATAAATGACTTGTGTGGAAAGGAAATGCGTGGTATCCCTACTCAGAAAAGATCATTATAAACTTACTTATTCACATTGGGTTGCAGCAGTGGGTGGATCCACATACTTCATTTGACATGGACTTTTACACCAGATGCACCCACTGACCCAACCCTCCCAGGGATTTGTGTCCCCTCTCGGTGTTGAGGCAGGGATCTTTAGCTTGTTAGGATACTATGCTAACCACTACACTCTCTATGGACCCTTTTTTTTTTTCACATTAAATTACATTTCTATCATTGCATGCTGGCCCATGATGGATATCTGTTCAGTCTCTTTGCTGTCTACTTTTACTTAATTGGGAACAGTTAAGTAAAAAGAAAATTAGCTGTCATTAGCCTTCCATAGGGCATATTTTTTCTCTCCAGGGTTTAGTCTCTCAACTTTACAAGCAAACTTTGTTGTTCCTAATTAGTCTGACTGTTATAGTGACTTGTCACGCAGCTATTTTGATTACTATTACAGTGTGAATACAGGTGTAATTAATAACATCCATTATGGCCTGGGCCTTGGTATTGTTCATGCCGTTTTGTTTAGTATGGCACACCAAACAGAATGGAACTATGATTAATTTAATCAATTATACCTTTGTTTAGACTGCTGCGTTATATCAAAGTGGATATTGTGTTTTCTTCCTCTTCTAATACTTCTTCTGCTAATGCATGCTAGCTGCCACTTTAATCCCGAGCTCTCTCCTCCTGTAGATGTCAAGATCAAAGATCTGACTTTGCTCTGATATGTAGTCTCACCTTTTGATTTTTATTGGCTGGTGACTTTTGACTGTGAAAGCTGGTCAAAATAACTTGGATAAAAACAGGATAACTTGAAGCCCTGCGCCAATTAGATGAAATAAACAACCAGAACACAACAGGAGCCGGTACTTATTGCAATTTGGGTTCTCTGGCTTTGATCAAGTGCATTTGTGTCTGAAAACACTCATATACAAAAATACATGTTGCTAAGGCACCAAGGCAACATAACATTAACTGTAGCATAGATGTGTCGAGACGATAGAAACATCTAACCAGGTAGTTAGCATGCTTGACTGACCTTTAACAGTCCACATGGGAACTCTTTGATGCTGCTTGAGATCAGAAAGTAGCTGTACTTTAATTGGCTTTAGTCACCAGCACAGTGGACAGGGCCACACATCAAAGTATGATCAAGGGCCCTGGAACACTGTGCATAAAATGCACAGACCATGCTTACACTGACAACTGAGACTGATACAATTGTCTGATATGGAATACAGTGGTTTGAGTGAAAGGACACACACACTCTCTGGTTTACAAAAAACACATTTCTTTTACACTTGATGATTAGAAACTCTGCATCTGACATGACTGGATTGGTTGGAGTGGCAGTAAAGGTTGAGGTGGGGGGTCTAAAGCCAAGGTGAAAGCTTCTGCCGTCAGGACCCCCTAGCTAGCTAAATCCCTACAAACTGTTATCTTGCTAGATGAAAAGCTAAAGTCTTGTTACTATTGAATCCTAGTGATGGGCCTTACACAATGCTCAGTGATAGGAAACTCTGGGGTAAAATGCAATTCAGGGCGTAAATACATTTTCAAAAGACGCTCCCTCCCTCTAATGCTGGGTGATTATTTGAGAATAGTGTTCTCCAGAGGCCTTTTATGGGGCTCAGCATAGTCGGTGTGGTTAGACACGGCAGCTATCAGCTTAAACACACCCGTGCTGCCACCTTTGAGATTAGCCCTCTGATTCCCATCTCTTCCATCATGCAGACTTGACATTTAGTTACAAGATAGAAAATTGTCTTCACAACACCTCAAAGGAAAACTTTAGTACCTGACAGGGGAGGGGGGAGATCCAATTTATGTGCTTGAATAAAAAGAGTGGAGTCAATGAAAATATAATGCGGAATGCCAACGTAATCCAACATGATATTCTGCCTGTCACCGTTGAAAGACATGAAAATGAAGACATCAGTTTGGATGGTCCTTTTAAAAAAGCCTAAGCTAACTGGCAAGATTGAATATAAGGTTTATGTTTAGTTATTGAAAAATATCTGGCTTGATGGAAGAAGTAAATTAGAATGGAAACATGTTAAGCCCTTGCACAATGCAAAAGAAAAAAAGAAAAGGGTTAAAGTAGCCAGGTTAAGTTCAACAAATAGTTTGATGTAATGCCAACAAGTTCCATAATTACCCTCCGTACAGCACATCTCACCCTGCTTTTCTTCTAGTTTGCAAAAAATAGAAAATAAAAAAAATTTAATCCTTGCTTTTTCCACCTTCCCCAGCAATATTAAACCAATTTGAATTGAGGTGAATACATTTCACATCATGTTGCAAACCAAAGATATTAATATATTGATAGTGTTTTGTTTCTTCTTCATTTAGCTAGATACTAGAGTTGACTTACTAGGTAAGTTGTATGTATTTTTTTACATCTTAAATTCAATTTAATGTTATTTATACAGCGCCAAATCACAACAACAGTCGCCTCAAGACATTTTATATTGTACAGTAGATCGTACAATAATAGATACAGAGAAAAACCCAACAATCATATGACCCCCTATGAGCAAGCACTTTGGCGACAGTGGGAAGGAAAAACTCCCTTTTAACAGGAAGAAACCTCCGGCAGAACCAGGCTCAGGGAGGGGCGGGGCCATCTGCTGGGACCGGTTGGGGTGAGAGAAGGAAGACAGGATAAAGACATGCTGTGGAAGAGAGACAGAGATTAATAACAGGTATGATTCAATGCAGAGAGGTCTATTAACACAAAGTGAGTGAAGAAGAAACACCCAGTGCATCATGGGAATCCCCCAGCAGCCTACGTCTATTGCAGTAAATGAGAACGTTGATGTTTTGGTGTACACTAATCGGATAGGCAATCAAGCCTAGAGTAGCCCTGGCCCCTGATGAGTCC
>VUQG01044332.1:20958-43657 GCA_015106755.1 Etia nguti
TCGAGTATTTTTTTTTTTTTTTTTAATGTAAGGCAGAGACAGATACAAACAAATAAAACAAAAAAGTGGAAAAGAATCATCAAAAAAAAAGAGAAAGAAAAACCATGAACTCTTTAAACATAGTGTGCAATGGCAGGCAGTAAAATCATAAATCCTTTCTTGGATTTGAGATTCAACAAGCCTTTCTTCATTTACTTGCTGTTGCCAGATTTGATTAATAGGTCAGCCATTTTTTAATGGATCATTTCACTTCCAGTAAATATGTGCACAATCACACTCTCTGCCGCTCTGAAATGAGAAAAAGAAACACAATTCCTTTTTGTTTTCAGTCTTGTAAACCACAACATTTGTACGTTGTCCAGTAATGACAGTGTCAGATAGAACGAGCCCCAGAGGGCCTTCTGGGCTTGACTTCTGAAGGCCACAAGCTGACAGATACATGTAGGAGAACAAGGCAGAGAGGAAGCCTCATCATGACTTTGTGCAACCACCACCCCTGCCCCTCATCGCCAAGACTTCTTCAGTGACCGGGACAGCATAACCTCAAGAGGATGACATATTCTTATGGCAGATGCTCACAGAAAAACAATGTTTTTGTACAAGGGTGTAACTGCTATTTTTTATCACCAGCAACTCCACAGTGACTGCAATCTATTAATCTCTAAATCTTTTGCAGAGTTTAAACTGATGAAGTATGGTGAAATGTGTGATCATGTGTCAGCTGTTTGAATTGGATTTAAGAACTAATGTTCTCCCTTTAATGGCCATTCTAGTCATGCTACCAATACTTCAGAACAGGCACTTACATATATATATCAAGGTCACTCCAAATTTGTATAATAAAGACATATTTGATTTACCACAGTTCAGATCTTAATTCTTGAATACAGTATCTTCGTCAGTCACTGTTCTTTTTGTTGAATTTATTAGTCTAAAATATATCAGTGCACAAAGGTTTTAGGCACTCTAATTGTTTTTGATTTTCTTATCCGTTGATTCCAGATTGTAATAGAACCACGGCAGACCAGATGACGTTTCCGTGCTTTCCAGCATCTTTATTCTTTTATTTACCGGTTGCTGTCACGTTACACACACAGCTGCAGCTTTCCAGCTCGCAGCTGAAAATTTCTACAACAACAACAACAGTTCAGGAGCTAGCTCACACTTCAAGCCGGCGAGGCGTGATTGCGGATGCCGCTCAGGTGCGTCCGCCTCCCGTGCAGCGGGACCGCAGACCACGCCCCGCCACACAGATATACAGTCACACAAGTGGAGTCACAAAGAAGCAGCTTGAGCGACAAGATAAAAAAAGTATTGTAGCAGATGGTACGGCCTCCAAAGAGCCCTGACAACATCACACTCTTAAGCTTGATTTATAGGCCTAAATCTCTGCAGAGCTTATGGCATAGCCTATGCCATTCTCTATACTCATACTCGTGCCCTGGTGTGTCTGCATTACTCTGCAAACATGCCACTACTTGACAGCGGAATTTGTTTGTCACTGTGTTAAGTTTAAAGAGGAGCAGCCAGAGAACCAGCAACCTTGGTGTTCCTCCTGAGCTACAGCCACCATGGGCTTTATGGCACTGGGCATTCAAGATAAAGGTAGTTATTTGTCAGTTGCAGCTCGCCCATATTCAAATTCAAAGTAGTTGGTATTGCAAAACGGTATTAATTCATTTCCATTAGTTAATATGTTTTAAAAAGATACCTGTGATGTTATTGTTGCTTTACTAGTAAAGACATTTGCATGGAGTTGATCCTATGTCAAGCCTATACACAGCATTATAGACCATCATCTAAATGTTGTAGCTGTTCACTGTTACCAGGGAATATTAAAAAAATATATTTGTAGAAAAGCTGATCTTTAGGCCGCTTGCTTGTACTACTGTTAAAACTGAGTGTTAATAACAATGAAAATTGTCAACCTTTGTCACTGTTGATGATTTTTCACACTTCTCCCTTTCTTGATCAGCCCCACTTCTCACCCAGTTAGCATTTGGACTAGTCATACCATCGTGCACATAAGCATGTCTGCTAAAAATGAATCCCACTACACAGCCAAATGGCTAAGCAAATGGACACAAACGCACAGTAATTGAATTTGACTATTTGAGCACTGTAATTAAGGCATCTTTGTGGATATGTTTCTTGAAATAAATGAATACATTTAGTATCTTGTGGCGGAAAAACTGTCAAAGTTTCCTCTGAGACTCTGACAAAATACACCAATCCACTCTGGCCCAGTGCGGATTATACCTGTGTCAAAATGCCTGACACATCTTCACAAGTGCAAGTTCTGCATAAGATTGAGATTTCAAAGAGTTACACCACGAGCTGTGATAGTACACACAACTGCCTGTGTAAGTGATGAATCTTTACAAAGAGGCCTTCAGCATCCCAGGAGATGTCCTCATCTTTTCTGAGAAGGAGAGGTAACACAGAGGACAAACCAAACCAGACACTGGAACTATCTTTTCTAATGTATATTTATAGCACTTCACTTGGATTTAAAAAGTTTAAAAACGTATCTAAGAATGGCAAATATCTTTGATCCCCCCTCTCACTATAATGCAAACAGATAATTATGTTTACTTTTTTCTGGCTATTGATATATACATGGTTTACCTTATGAATATAACAGACAGTATCAAAGATAAGTGTGTTTCTACAAGGATGCTTTGTGGCTGCTCTCTAGTCTGCAATTTGTCAGTGTGATATTTTTATTCGCTTTCATATCTCCACTGGCACTAATGGCTTGTGGTCTGACAAATAAGAAAAACATCTTAAGAAAACTTCAATATGGCTCCATTAGTGGTGCTTTATTTTTCTTTTGATTTGATTTTTTTTTTTCTTAAATAGTTTTTCCTTTAATGTCATCTGCATTTGTGGGTGGTTTACAGGTGAGTTCACATAAAGGTTAGTCTACCCTTTTCTATTGGACAAGCCGGCAGTGGTGAGGTTTAACCAGCCAGCAGTGATGCTGCCGCTCATGTCTCTCCCCCTGTTTGAAGATAATATCAACTTGAGCTTATTTCAGATACATTCTGAGTCATAATACATTTTACGCAGACATTAATAACTGATGAAAAAAGAAAGCAAAGAGTTTAAAGTAAGAGCAGCCATTAAAATATAATAGGGGAAAGTATAGAGTCGGCTTACCTCTGACTGCTGATCAGTCATGCTCCTTCTCTTAAGTTTGATCCCCTCTTCGCTCCATGCTAGTCAATCATCAGGAACAATAAACCAAGTTGCTGGAGGCGTGACAGTGTGGAGAGTGGAGAGGAGCACGGTGGCTACTCGTCAGACTAATTAACCATACAGACAGGGCCCGGCGCCATAACCCAAGACAATTCCAATCTGAAGGGCTGTAATTGAACTGACAAGTTAATTACAGGCTGATATTATCGTGCGTTCCTTGTAACACCCCTCTACAACCCCCTCCCCTTTTCCTCCTTTCCTCTTGTCTCATTCTCTTTCCCGTTCTCTCAAAACTACTCTACCTCCCATTCTCAGATGTGTTAATTAACAACAGTAGCCCAACAGGTTTCGAGCTTACACACATGCCCCCCTGTACTCCTGACCTTTTCACCTGTGCTGGATCTATAATTAAACAGAAATAAGTCCACTTTGTCTCATTTTCATTTACAACATTTATGAGCCGCACTTTGTAGACGAAAAACTCCCACCAGCCCTGGCAGCAGCACCACAGCCACAAGCCCCTCGGCTCAGCCTTCTCCACCCGATCCCACCCTGCACCTCTGTGCACCTCTGTAATTAGCGTTAGCATCTTCTTTAAACAAGCTACATAAAGTTTAGTGGCAGGATTAAATCAGATCATTACCATAATATGGCTGTGCAATTTGCCCCTATCTCTCTGCTTTTCCGCCACATCAAAGCCCTGCGGAGCACTGGTGTAATTGGGCCATGCCGCCTTGTCAAGATGATTCAGCCTGATGGCTGCTCCTCTCACTGAAAAACCTCCTGGGCATGATAATTAATGGAGAAGAAAGTCAAGTCAACATGAAGAGAAGAAGAAGGAGGAGAGAAAAGGAACTTAAAAAAAACTTTGGACAGCTCCACATGAATATTTCACACCTCTGACTTATTCAAAATTAACATTATCAATTTGATGCATAATGGATATTAACTTTGTCAACGCTGTTTCCTTTTAACATAGCTGTGTTTTTCATGATGTTTCCCAATCTGATACCTTATGCTGTGACCTTATGAGTGGTTCCAGTGATGTAAGCGGAATGAAATCAAAGTTTGTTTGGCTCGTTGTATCCATCTTAGATCAGTGTTGTCATTCCTGATTAGGTGTCGACGTGAGGACAGCTGCCATTCATTGAGTTCACATTGATTTTGAAGCTGATTTCCCTTTGGAGTTAAGATAACAAACTGTGTCTTGTGTATCTATTATAATTTTCTTTTCAAATCGTCTCGTGAGACCAGTGCCAATGGAATTACAACAGCCTCGGCGTCTTACACAAAATCAGTTTTCTTTGATAATTTACATCATTATGTCACCTTGTGGAAAGAATACACATTATAGGCCTGCTGTGCCTTTGTTGACACTCTTTGCCAACACACTTTGGTAATGAATAAGGCAAAGCTTCAAACACAGACAGGTGCTGGGCGTCTAGTAACTCTCACTGAATATCCGGAGTAGAGAGTCAGCCTGGGTCACTGTTGATTTGTTGCAAATTAGCACCATATGTTTTATCTCTGAGTTTACATATGAATGACTCAAAACACAGAAAGGGAGGCTGAGAGTGGGCGAGGGGATGAATATCGATGATTCCTCTGTATGCTGGGTTTGGGGAAGATGTGAGGGGGAGCAGAATGGTGCCTGCCATTCAAATGTCCGTCATCTGTTCAGCCAGTAAGGAAGGATAGACAATGCCAGTGACAGTTGGTGACAGAGACAGCTGGTTGTCTCACTAGCCCCTGCCTGTGATCCACTGCGAGGTGACACCTCGCCCAAAAAAAGAGAAGGAAAGTGGGAAAAAAAAAATCTCAGACTAATCAAAACAGCAGGCCAGACACCCTGCCTGCACCAACAGGAGACCAATGCCACAATGACGCCCGGCTGGCACATCAGACAATACTTTCTCTGTCACAGTGCCCCGCAACTCCGTCTTCCTCCTTCCATCTGCCCTTCTTCAAGTCTTCACCCACCAGCGTCAGGGGCACTGGGGGTTGTCAGCTAAAGCCAAGTAACCTTTCTGCTCTTTCATTTCTTCCACCCCAAATTTGAATATGAAAAGGGACTCACTCCTACCCAGTCAAAGACCATCACTTTAATGACATTTGGCAGTCATTTGATTTATTAGGTTTTAGAGGGAGGGGAGAAGAAATCCACTAAATATTTCATATGCCATGCTAATCCTTGTAATATTGCCAGCTGAAGCCATGTACCTGCACCGCTAAGACGTGAGGCACATGGATTTCTCACAGTCAGATGGCTGGAAATGCCTGTGAGTCTCCTGAATAATAAAATAGCTGTATTGAAATATTTAGACTTTGATTCCCATTAAAGGAATCTTTAAAACATGAGATTTACATTTCAGGAAGAAAAGAATAGTGATAGTAGAGACAGCAATCACAACACACTCGCGCAGAAAAACCTTCAGCCAGTCTGAGTAACAGTGTCTCCCTCTGTACTCCCTCTGAAAAGTAAATTTTGAGAGAAACAGACGGTATAGGTTCAAACAAAGAGCACGCTGCCACGGCAGAACAAATGGCTCACAAGAAGCCGTTCGCGTGATAGCATGTGTTGTGTTTCTATGGTTGATGTCGGGTGAAAAGCACAAGTGACGAGAGATAGGGCCTACACATATATAAAACATTCTGTGACAAAAGTAGCTTCAGAACTGGGAATGAAAGGAAATGAGGTGTCAGCAGTTTCATCCCACTCTCAACACTTCTCTCATCTCAGCCCTGTTTGACATTTCCACAGCTGCTCCGAGCAGTAAGCGTCGTACTGAGGATACCAATGCTCTCTTTGTTCGCAGCGCTCTTTGTCCATTTGACTGCGTTCCAGATAGACTGAGAGAAGAGACAAAGAGTGACAGAGACATAAACGGAAGCATGTGGTTGACTATCTGCATCCCCAGAACTTGAGGCCTACAGTTGGCTGACAGTATGCAGGCCTGATGTGGAGGCACATAGGCAAATGTGCCACATGGTGCCTGGTTCCCTCCAATCTCAGGACACTTCTGGTTAAATTTGTCTCTCCCCACAAGTCCTTGGCAGCCGTGACTACCTCTTTCATATTTGACATTGACCTTGTGGTGACATCACCCCCTCCAGGCACTGTGGCATCACTGAGAGATATGATGAAAGCATCCAACCATGGCCACCATGACTACACACAAAACAGACACCACTTTGAACCCTCCGTCTCCTTTTGTTTTCAGCGCAGTTTAAGAGCAGGGGTGGTCAGAGGCCAGCACGGTTTGTCGTAATGTGCGGCTCACATGTGGCCAGAGCCTGAGTAATGCTGCTTCTTTGGTCGGACCATGTCGAGGGATGTGCCGCAAATATCTACAGACTGAAATAACAACAACTGTACGACAGTAAACGCTACAGATCTCACGTTTCATTTTTAACCAACCAAAACCAGTGTGCTTTTCTATTCTGTTCCACATAACTGCACTGCTGTAGGCTATTTGCAATATGCAATACCCAAAGGCTTTGGAGAAGGTAAGATGAGAATTCACTCTGTTGACTAGAGAAGAAACTGTGATCTTTATGTTCCCAGCAGATTCCCTTACTTTGGGAATATGTGTCAAAGTGGCATGTGTCACATAATAGTATTGTTTGTAAGTGTGACATCTGTGCTCATCTGCATTGCCTTTAAGGTAAGCA
Organism: Etia nguti; assembly: GCA_015106755.1. Taxonomy (NCBI): domain Eukaryota; kingdom Metazoa; phylum Chordata; class Actinopteri; order Cichliformes; family Cichlidae; genus Etia; species Etia nguti. The sequence goes on from VUQG01044332.1 coordinate 27,832, forward strand.
AATGTGCATGAGAAGGTATGTAAAATATACTGTATTTTGTCTATATAGCTTTTCACTTATGAGTGGATAGCTTCTCTCAGCTTTGTGGTGCACATCATGAAGGCCCCTAGGAAGCTTAAGGAAGATGAAAACCCGGAGGAGACACTACACCATACTTGCTGTGAGCGGGATCGTGGGTAATGAAGCAGATGCGAATGAGGCTGTGTATCTTTTGGGTGTCAGTTTGTGCCATACGCGTACGTTGGCTTTATGAGTGCATGTGCATGGGTGCTCAAGCTGGTGCTGCTAGTTAAAAGCGCTAATCATGGCTACCGAGTGTGTAATTGGACATAACAGGCATCACTCGGGCAGAGTGGGCGGGATGAGGCAGTGTGGCTCCTTGAAGGCCCAGCTAGCTAATTTGCACACAGTGATATTCCCACGTTGACAACTGGAGGCAAATAAATGAGCTGGGGAACAGCAGCCAGACAATATGCCACTACGCACCCGCTGCTTGATTTGCCACCAGGGCTTCAGCACCCAGGTAGCACAATTACTGCCCATTCTCTCTCCTTAAATTGTGAAGCGGAAGAGAAGTGACACCCATAAGGCGTGCATCACTGTAATCGAATCTAAATGAAGACTGTGCATAACCAGAGCTCCCACCTGAGACAGTGGGAGAGATGTGACCGTGCCAGCCTGTCAACACCGTGTCAACACACCCGTTCACAGCCCCGTCTGCATGCATAATCACACCAATCATTACAATGTCAATGACGATAATGTAAATATAAAGAGTGGAGGCAGGAAAGATGAGGAAACGGAGAGTAGCAGGGAACGACAAGGAAAGGCTCGATTTAAAGAGCTGAAGTAGTGATGGTAAGTGTGAACAATGTAGCAACAGAGAGGGAAAACGTTCAGTTTAATTTTGATCATTTACACTCTGGTTGCTTCGCATCAGCTGGTAGGATGAGCTCACACATCACCTGTGCCAGAGTGTTTCAGGCTGGGTGATACTTTTAGAGGTAAATATGTCATCATTGCATGATGTCAAGTTGATAGAAATACTATTTATCTTTTCTTGAGTGTGCTTTCTGTGTCTGTTCGCAAATAACTAACACATTTTGTTTCGGGAGTGGCCATTAGGGTCACACCAAAATATCAAGCTTAATGAATAACAGTACCTTTAGCTAATGTTAGCATTAACGGTGCTAGGCAATGTTCAATAATTGACAGAAAAGTCCCTTAATAAGTCAAATTTTACATTATATTGACATGCAATGTGACAACCTAAAGATGACTTGTAATTAGCCTTTTTTTAAAACACCACCGAATTGCATGTAACAATCCAAAAATAATGAGCTATATGCATAGAATATGTCTGGTCCCTGGTTTGACAAGCTTAGATTGTGACATGTGTAGCACAGGTCATTGCACATGGTTGTATCTGATAGCTGGTTAGCAATGTAGCTTGTTACCACCAAAAGGCTGCACAAAAATTCAAGACTGCTGTCACAAAGCCAGTTACCCCTATTGAATCTATACAAAAGAGCCATCACAATAGAATCTGGGATATTGTTGCTGTTGGTTCTCTACAGTGTGACAGTGTGTACAATATAGTTTTATGCCGCAGAACCATTCGGCAACAAGACATTCGAACAGATTGTATGTTTAAAGAACATAGTGTATAACAAAGAAAAGAGCATGTGGTCTTACACAGTTAATATATTTTCTTACAGGTTTCACCCAACTGACCAAAGTTTCAAGACCTGACTTCTGGTGTTAATTCAGACCTAATTAATTAATCAGTTGGCAAGGATTTTCTTTCTAATGATAAAAAATGACAATAGGTTAGGTGGGTCATAGTTTGGACAGAATAACTGGAAGTCCTTCTGTTTCTATGTGTGTGTATGTGTGAATATGAACTTGCTCACAACTGCAGAAGTTTAAATCATTGCTGGTGTCAGAAGGGACACGCTCCATGCCACCCACCATCATTATCAGCACTTCCTGGTGCCAAAGGGGAAGCATTAAATCTTCTCCACCAGCCCGGCGATTGAGACTGTCACCGTCATTAACCTGAGGTGGCGTCAGTGCAGGCCTCTCAGCCTGTTAGCCACGATCCCCATTGACATCCACACACCGCTAACCTGCCAGCAACAGAGACGTGTGTCTGTGTAATACTGGAGCCTGCAACCAGCCTGTTTCTGTCACTGCCACCTCTCTCTCAACAAAAAAAGAAAAAAGAAAAAACTTTACTCAGTTCATAAGTCAAAACCAATATAAGCATGACCCTTTCGGAGTCACTGATGCAGATCTCAGTGAAGAATGGGATTAAGAAAGTTACAAGTCTTATCTCTTTTATTTTGGTTCCACTAAATGGCTTTAAAATTGTTGTTAGGGTGCTTTGACCTTACCTTGCCAAGCAGTTAGATTCTTGCAAGATTTATGGTATTATTATCAGAAGGTGATCTATCTTGACAGGTTCAAACCGTCCTTGTAGCAAAGCCACAACTGGTTTACACCAATCAGCAGACTACTGACTGCAAATATGTGGCATAAAAAGGCTTCATCCAATCACCTGCCAAAGTTTTTTACAAATGGCCGGCAAGTGCCTAAAACTTTATTTCATTGGTAGGAAACACTTTGTCAGATATGCTAATTAGCTACACTTACTGACTACAGAGACTACTTCCTACCAGGCGGCAACCTCAAGGGCTGATTAGGCCAATGGAGACTGGCTCCAAAATTCCCAGTGTTACCCAGAATTCCACACACTGTTACAAAGGATTTTTATGCAGCTAACTAAGAAATAATAAAGTTGGAAAAGCAGATTTTTGTTAAGTGAGGTTACTTAACACTAATTAGCACCATTCTCTGCCTGCCGGATGCACTTTTCTAGCTGAGCTTGCCAGTGCTAGCCAATAACTACACATTCTTTTCTTAAAATGGTCCCATTTGGCGGCAAAAAACCAAATTCTCACAAAGAATTAAAAGTATTGTACTCTAAACAGGTTTTGGTTTCTTAATAAAAAAAAATAGCATGGTATAAAAAAAACGTCGATCTCACTTTGATGTTTTCGAAAAATCTGATTGGTGTTTTCCTCGATGCTGCCTCTGCATCTCAGCAGCAAGGTGCTAAATTTGATTTCCTGTGTTTTCATTCTATAAACCCATCATTCCCGTTTTTCAGTCATCACCCTGGTCTGAACAGTGGCCTCAGTGAGCAATTTCCTTCTCTGTCTTGAACACCAGTGTGACAAAAAAAGAAAAGAAAAAGCAATCGACAGCAAGGCTGTGGTCAAAGTGAGGATGGCGACACCCTGTTTAACAACGACAGTGTACTTTGTGCTGTAAGCATAACACATGATTTACAGTACAGTGGATTTTATTTTAAGGGATCCAACTGCCTTCTTGGGTAATGATGAAGTGGCAGTGCGGGGATATAGGATGTCGGCCAGTCTCCGGAGGCTTTGACCAGACATGTTTTCCTCTTTCTTTAGCTCACAATTAGAAGCGATAGTCTCCCACTCATACGATGGCTCCCTCTCCTCAGCAGAGATATATTTATCTGAGGATAATTGGCCATTAAATCCTCACTTGACAACTGTGAAAATGCCACCCCAAGAGTAATCTGCCTGCCAGAAAATGACAACGGTTGGCAGAGCTGTCGACTGCTGAGAGCCACATCAGGAATGAATGGATCTATTCCGTGCACTCACAGCCATACACGTGAACACATACACATCGAACAGAGTGGATGTCCTAAACAAATTCTGTCCTGTTCCCGGTCTCTCTTTTCTTTTTCTTTTTTGAGCTAGGGAACCCCTCATTATGATCCTTATTAAAAAGCAGGTCTCAGCGTTAAGGATGAAACAGCATCATCTTTAAACCCTTCTGTCAGTAAAGAGAAATGCACTTTAAGCTTTATTTATTTTTATTAACTTTGCAAGTTCTCCGCTTTGATCACTTTATCGGGGTACTCTATTTTCAATTACAGATGTCGCACTTCTTTGAAAGTCCTTATGTAAAATTGGATTCTTCTTAGTCTAACGTCTGTCTCACTTGAGCTGATCCTTATCACGCTGTTCAAAGTATCCGAGCTTACCAGCTTTTTGAGGCTGTCGAAAGCCTGGCCAAGGCAAATGAAAAGACAAGCATTGTGCAATAAATTTCTGTCCTTTTCGTCCAAGTGCCTTGGCTGTCTCTCAAACTGCTAACACGAATCAGACTGAGCAGCAGATACAGTAAGTGTAATTATTCTCAAAGGACAGAGAGAAGAAGATTTCTCTGATTGTGTTTCAAACACAGGCTGTATTTTGCCCCCGGGTGACCATTTTGCTGTATATTTATGAGTTTTCTTTCTCTCAGCGATCAAATCCATGTAGAGCTCTTCCTATGTGAAACATTTCCATTTTGAGGTTTAAACGTTATTGAGGTTGCATAACAGGAGTCCTTGATGAGTGCTTGGAAAAGGTGATAACAAAAATAGCTTATTGTGAGTGAGGTTAGAAAAAGGTTATTGGAGTTTATGGTTTTGTTGACATTTTGGATACAATATTTGTGTGTTTTATTGTTTGGCAAGAAACTGCTGCCTGTGACAGAGTGGTAACCACAGGAATGTGAGCGTTATCTTTCACATAGGAGGTCAAAGAGGTCTCTGCTAAACATGTGCAGGAAATGAAAGGTGGATGAAATTAAGTGTATTTGTGTAACTGCCATACACTTATGGGATTCTGTATGTGTTCATTGCACGTAAATGATTTCTCACTAGACGAGAGTGCCATCTATCTTCTCTGGTCCCAATATAGGCCAGAGTGCAATTCAAACATTCATAGGACAGCACTTGTGTGTGGAGATGTCGCAGACTTTTGCACAAAGGTAGCTGAGAGAACGGGGAAGACATTGCCTTGAGTGAGGGTAGTCTGTCTTTTCCATGTTATCTGTGTTGCGGACTCAGGGTTTACTCAAATCACAGCATCCTGTCAGGGCATGTTTTAGGAAACACCCATCCCTGATTCCCGTCCAGGAAGCTGAGAGCTTTCTCTAATAGTACTCAGATGGTACTGGACATCAGGCAGGGAATGAAAAAGTTATTTTATTAATAACACAGCAAAAAGGCAGGAAAAGAGTAGATTCCTCTCTAAAAGCTCCAGACTGTGTTGTTTATTAATTCAGAACAGTGTTTCAGTTTCACTATTCATGTTATCAAAAATTCCAACATTGTGTTGAGTGCAATCTCATGTTAGAGTGATAATGGGACGGAAAGTACAGGAGAGGTGAATAGAAGGTGCGTAGCATAAACTATTCACCAGAGAGCATGAGACAGGTGGAAAGCGAATGAGAGAAAGCAGTGTTCCTGCATTTCCATACCTCTATCCACTAGTGACAACACCCAAAACACACGCACTCTACGTTTTAACAGTTTGTCGAAGAAGCTTTTGTTTGCTTCATTGTATTTTTTTCTTTTGGCTTGTTTTTTTGGGGGGTTTTTTTGTTTTTTACACCCTTCCTTTCACATCAGTTCTTTACTCTGGAGGCTTCCTCGCTGCTCACAAACAACAACTGTCTCCCACTCGGCTCTGTTTGATGACCTACATTACATTCTCTTTGCATGAAGGTACAGCGGGCTTACATGTTCTGTGTGCATAAACTGCGGTGTAAATGACTCGAACAAAAGGGTGGAGCAGCCGTATGGGGATGGAAATGAAAGCACGTAGCACTGTAGAGGACACACTGCATCAAGAGAGTTTGGTGTAGTCTAAACACCACCACGGAAGGTTTGTGCCACTGATGATGGCTTGTGTTGGTATAATGTGTGTGTCAACATGTTTTATATTCATGTGTGTGAAGGCAAAGCTTGGGACACGTGCACTCGTCATCCTTCACAAGTTTGTCCCCTCGCACGTGAAACCTAGCCAACACTCCTCTGGGGCCAGCTAGCAGCCACTTCCTTCCACAGGGTTTGACAAGCTGCATGTCAAAAACAATCCGTAGCTGTAAAGTACGGCTTCTACCTTTGGGGTCGGGTGTGGGAACTTCCAATCACTGCACATCTGTAGATATGATTCACAGAAAATCATCCCAAATATGTTTCATATGGCTGGATGGCACACACATTGTACATCGTTTGATCATAAAGTAAGACCACATAGTGGCGAAATCATATACTTACTTCTATTGTACGTATAGTTGTTGTGCTAAACAATCCAGTGTGCCTCCCTGACCAAAACCACATATGTTCAGCATGGATGAAAAGTCAACTCCATGATGTTCATCCAACAGCAAGTCCTTTGATGACTGCTTTTTAGGCACGGGCAATTTCCCCATCTAAAACTCACGTCTCTCGTCTCCCCTCGCACAACGAGAGTGCACCCATGGCACTGTTGCAACTTGTGTAATGTGTCATGCGGACGTCTGTTCGCTTAGAAGTAAAAGCTCACTTCTGAAAGATCCGTCACACAAATTAAGCCCCTTCAGTTCCCCCTTCTCCAAAAACTAAAAGTTTTGGTGTTATCCCTAAGAGCAGCACTAAAGCAAAAAGCCAGTTAAGCCCCATTAGGAGCCTGTGTGCTGTGACGATCTCATTGGAAGTGCTGGATGAAAATTGCCTGGATTAATGTGTTAATCCATCTCTTTAAAATGCTAATGTCCATTTTATGCCCATTAAATCTCAGTGTGCGTTTTCTTTGATGCATGCAATTTCTATCAATTAAACACAGAGAAGTGAAACAGGCAGGAGGGAGATTAGTTCTCTTGCTTCAAGCATGAATTTCTCCTTTTGGTTTCATATTTATCTTGAATGGGAAGTGGGGGAGTGTTTGGAATGGGTTTGAGAAATACAGAAGGAGCAATGTGGTGATATGACGAATTCTGGAAGCCCTGCGTTTCACAGAGCTTATGACAAAACCCAAACATCCACTAGCAAGAATGTGTAAATATATTACTAGCGAGTGAGTTTTAATTTAAGAAATGAAACTTGTTTGATGTCATTTTCACATCTATAATTCATCATGTCAGCAATTTATAATATGTTTCTACAATTTTGAATTAAATGTGTAAAATTCATCTTATATCTTTGGTATTTTCCTCATGTCCTCTTGCAGTACTCGTTTTAGTATATTACACTGAGCCTTACTCCAATATGTTAACAAACATTTAAGCATATACCTATGCCCCAATGACATTCCTGGACACTGGAATACTGTTTAACAGCTGGTTAATTAATATATTTTATATATCATTATGTGAACAAGGAAAACGTGGTGGTGCAATGGTTAACACGGTTGGATACATGTACATTATGAAGAGTTTTCTGTCTCTCCGTGTTAGCACTTTGATAGATTCAACCTGTCTACTCCACCTTTTGCTGGATGAATGGATGGATCATAAGCAATGTAAAAAGGTGTTTCTTAAAAAGAAACTGCATTATTGTTTTGGTTTGCTGGTCAAAAACTTTAATTTCATGCCCTCACATAAGAAACAAGAAAGTCATATTATCAACAAAGCCAAACAAAATTAGCAACAAGCTAATTTGTCTGGTAAGAGCCAGAAATTCGGTTGCTGATCTTGAATTCATAAAACAGCAACACATATGTCAACACATATGACATATATTCAAGCTGAATAGTCAAATAAATGTTAATGTTGCCCCATGAATTAACTGTGAAGTTGGTCATTTAAGTTGCTAATTTAGATATATCAAAATTAAGTTTTTCTTGAGGAGACAAAACAAGCAAATACCATAAGCACAACTCGTGAACCATCCTAGACGAGTAGAAGAGAGAGCGAAAGGGAAACCACTGACCTGAAAAGAGTAGATAAATGGCCACTAGAGGTAAAATCAAAGTCTTTACAAAACATAATGAATACATGGACTAGTGAAAGCGCAAAATACGCCACAAGAAAATATTCTATCCTGTTCAGTTCATTCCGACAGCAAAATAATGATGTTCACCATTGAGAAGCTGTAGTTCCCTGAGTGCCTGGCTCACAATAACATACACACATTAGAGAGTTAGTGATGTGATTCAGAGCTACAATATCTTCCAGTAACAATGACAAATCCATTTTAAGATTAGTCAGTATGAAGCTTCAGAAATCCAAGGATATTGATTATGTACCACATTCACAAATTACCGAGCTGAATCGTGTGCCTGTAAGGGCCTGCGGATAGAATAAGCAGTTTGGATAGAAATGAACTGTGTGGTGAATCCGTGGAATTTCTCATCCCACAAATGTCGGGATGACTCGCGGATGCCCTCGCAGTTGTGCAAAGCCTTTTAAGACCAGGAGTGACATATCTTGTCCAATCACAGAGGCCTCTGTGGCTGACCATAAAATGCTTCCAGATTTGTCACACACAGACGCACAGACGCACACACACAGACTCATTGTTCAAAGTTAAAATGCTTCCAGTAAACTCGCATTCATCATGTGAGCACTATTTTTGAGGTAGAACGCAAGGAATGATTTATAGAGGCATTTCGACTTCTCTCGCGCTCACCCTCCATCATGAGCAAAATATGCTGCCATAAAAGTAAAATACACCCTGTGCTACATGGTGAAAATGTACTAAGTCATATTTTATTTACTCAGGCATTGTGTGACAAGTTGCTGTTTGCCAATGGAAGGGCCAGTGGCTTTTTGGGAGGTCCAGGAAGCTATAAATATAGATCGTTTAGATCTGGAGGTTGATGGAGTCCAATGAGAAGCCTGAAGATAAAGCCAGAAGCTTTAATTGGCCTTGTTTACAAGGACTCCAAAGTCATGAAGCAACAAGGAAGTGCTAACATCCCTTATTTAGGTATGGGACACCCCATAGCTGACCCACCCATCTCCTCCTCTGCTATTCTTTAATACATGTTAACTGTTAAAACAACTGGCTCTGGCACAAGAGAACCGCCACCCTCCCTTCACCTCTCCACTTCTCTACTGGGAGCATATGTTGCTATTCTGTGGGATGGGTAATTTATTAAAATCAACCTAATTTTCTGTGATATATTAAATCTCTGCCTGGGTAATCACTAGCCCCATTTCATTGAGGGAATTAAGTGCCCACTACTTGGTGCGATCAGAGGCCTGGAAAATGAGGCCTAGACTGGTATTAGAGAGTGTTCACAGCCTGCTAATGGTCAGGGGATGAAATAGATTACCACAACATTTATTACAGTTCAGTGACACTGTGAGCAGCCAAACATAAGCACACGGTCAGCATTACAGATCCTCATTTAAACACTTGCAGCTTCTAAAGATGGCCATTTGGTGATATGAAGGACTTTGTGCTGTCAGCTAAGGAGATGTTTATACTGTTATATTGCTGCTATATAAGAATGAAGGAAGTAATTCAACAAAGAGCGATAAAAATGAAAAGGGCTGTTGATGAGGCAACATTTAATTTTTAATCAGTCAAATCAATAATGTGAAAACTTGATAATAAACCACTGGTATGAGTTAGTGAGGCTATGAGAGATACTACCTCTCATACGTGTTCAGGTGGTATAAAGAGTACCACTAAAGTTCTGTTCTACAAAACAAGATGATTCTTGAGTGTGTATCATTGTTAACAAGCCAGGCCAGCAAGCAAGACAAATACAATATAGGATAAATCTGAAGATCTGGGACATCATCTTCACCCTGATTAATTAACAATTAATGACAATGTCCTCTAAAAACAGGGAAACAAGACTGATCCCAATACTCAATAACCTAGCAAGACAGCACTTAATTAAAAAGGTTATCAGTTGTTACTGTAAAAAGTTACAAAGTGATGCATTACAACCCAACGCTAATTAAGTTGGAGGCATTTAGCATAAGTTGGCATTAACTCTTTGTATCTCAGCCACTTTGAAGAGCAACATAGCCAGAGTTTTAGTCCTACTTTGTGCATGAAATAAGGTCAGGTGGTTATTGCATAAAGATACCTTTTGTAAAGCCTTTCCCCCAACAGTTATTATAGCTTTATTTGCCCTATTCTTACATTTTTAAGAGGCGGGCTAACCAGACACAAGGAGGCGAAAGACAGCAGCATATCCTAAATCACAGGCAGGACTATATAGTTTGATAAGTGTGGACGTAAAGATGACTCACAACATGACTCTTTAACATTTGGATTCATTCAGTTTTAACTTCTGATAGAGGATGACAGTAATCTAATCCAGGGTCTCGATCAGCGGCCTAAAACTGGAATCCAGTTAGAAGGAAAGTCTCTCAAGCACATCATGGTACTAAACTGAACACTCGTTCCCCAACTTGAGTAAAATGAGCTACAAGAGTAAAAAGACAGAAGAAAATGCACTCCTTTTTTTTGTAATGTTGAACACACTTATTCAGAAAACTTTTCACAGTCCAGCTGAAAGCGGATAAGTATAAGTATAGCTCTCTTCACTTCAAGCCAAACCTCACAGACCATTTTTGCATAGAAACAGACAAAGCCTGGTCATTGTCATGTTGTTCTGCTTGTTTTGGGGTTGAGGCAAAATTAGTTGCAACTGAGTTTGAGGTCCCGAGACGACATGCTCCCACGATGTTTGGGCCACCATTTGTCATTATACAATTTGTCGGTACTGTTTTCAACAAACAGGAAGTCGCTAAAAACTAGCAGAGAACCTGGCAAGGACTTGTCTTCTCTGACAGTCTCATAGAAAAGAACTGATGGGATTGGACACGTTCAAGACGGTGTGGTTATATCTGAAGGCTAAGACTATTTCCTTAGTTTTTCTGAGGAAGGAGCCAGTATATTTGGACAGCCCTCTAGCCACTATAGCGCGTGAGAGCTCAATCCCACAAAAAACATTGTCATTCTTGTACTCTTTTTGCCTCTGGTTTTTATCCTGAAACACAAGCACCCATGTGTTCCAATAACTGAAGCAGCATTTTGGTTTGCACTCCCAGATTTCCATTACTTCCCCTCCCTGTCTTCCAGTGGTTCCAGCTGGTGTTGTTGGACTGCATATTGCAGCATGATCCTCAGGGAAGGCATTGTTATGGAAGTTGGGTCTAGTACACTAGAATCTATTCTAACTCCATTCAACAGCCTCCCTGTCTTAACACCACAGCTGTCAGCAATGTCACTACATGATGAGCTGTGACACCACCGAATCTAGCAACGCTTTGTCACCCTGATACACTTAAGCATTGGTTACAGAGCTCCAGCTCGGCAAAGACATGCTGTCAAGTAAGGAAAGACCATTATCTGCAATAGACACAAAAGTACAGGGGATCCCTGCAGACACAGAGATGATTAAGGGCTAAGTGTCATTCTTCCTGTCTTGGTGTATTTTTCTAAAGAGCTCTATCTCTTACTGTCCTTTTTACCGTACACCTCAGACTTATAGCCCTATCTCTCACGCTTGCTCTGGAAGGACACACACCATGACAGCCATGTTGTGGAATTATCCAGAGGTACAAGCATTGGTCATACACCACAAAACAACAGAAAAAGGACAATAAATGAAAGTAAATCAAAGAGAATTTATAAGTATACATATACAGAATTTCCCGAAGGGAACCCACCGGAGGGATTAATAAAGTTTTATCTAATCTAATAAGTGGAACACTATTAGTGATGAGCACAGTGACAGATAGAGTAGCTAAGCGTGATTTGCTGTGATGGGAAAGTATTTCAGGAATGCATGCACAAGACTCTTGGTTCTAGAGGTCAAAATAGTGATGCTATGCCTCATTGGTGTCTGATTTCCCAATAATGACACTCCCAGTATGCGACTAAAATTTCTGATTTCCAAGTGAGATTCTCACTGGGGTCAGGCATGTTCAGTGCTGATACACTGGGGGTATTTTGGAGCATTTTTAAAAAAGGTGTCTAATTTTTAGTTTTTTAGTCACATTGCATTATTTAATCAAAGAAGAGCTGTTATCTGCAAACATTAATTCCTTGTTTGAGGAAACTTCAGTGGTGGTAAAAGTGACTGTTTATTATTTATTTATTTATTCATTCATTATTCTGTTGTGTGTGCCTTACTAAAATTTGTGGACATTTAAAAACAGAGGTATTTTGTGCACTTCTTAAATTTAGTAATTCTACTAAAAATCTAATAATTACAGAGTATTTTGTTTGTATATACAGAGTGCTTTCACTTTTATGCTGCAAATACATTTGTTCTGGTTTTCTCCTTTTTTTTAAAATGTATTTTTATCTTTGGCACATTACATTTATGAGTTAAAAACTATGAGTTACTGGGGCCAGCAACTACTTAACAGAGCCAGTTCAACTCATTCCCCTTTTGTTTCCAGTCCTTGTGTTAATCTTAATTAAATGGCTGCTGTAGTCATCTTATATTTTCTTACAGACATGAGTCATAATTTTTTTTTTTTTTTTTGCAGAAAAGCAAACAAGCTTATTTCCCAAAAATGCCAAAACCTTCCTCAAAATGAGATCTATCATTTCTGTAGCAGTTTACCCTTTATGACATCTCACTTGAATGAGAACTGTCCAGTAACACGCCAGCTTCACCACCCTCTAGGCTACTATCAGTCTGCCCGAAGAGTGTCATTAGTATTCACAAAGACAGACAGACAATCAGGCTCCAGTTTTATCACTCAGCATTTGTAAGAATCAGATCTGAGACACAGCGGTATCAATAAAAGATCTAATTTCCAGCCTTACTCTAACAACTGCGCCTCTTTCAACCTACGCTGTGGGTATCAATTGTGCATTGAATAATGAAAAGCAATTATGCAGCTAAACAAAGCTGTGGTGGTAATAGGCTGTTGTTTTATTTTTATCCACAAAATTAAAATAGATTCTGCGGCTGTGTGTGGTTTTCTTTTTCAAGAATGGGTCATGCTCAGGACAAGATACTCCTGACACCAGTCTGCCTACAGCATGATTATGATGGAGGTTTCGATCCAGATGAATTAGACAGCAAGTCAGTACGAATGCGGAGACAGTGGCAGACAATCTGGCTGAAACTAGGAAGAAACAGAAGTCGGCCGCTTAGACTATGTCTCAATTAATTATTCAAGAGCCAGATTCTCTATCCAATGACCCTGGTAAAGAAGCACAAATTATTTAGCAAGCTGCCACATCAGTGCTTGGTGTGAGGACATAAAGAATGGGCTCTCACTAAGATAGCCTATCATAGGAGGTATGTGAACCTTTGTTCAGGCAGCTTGCTGCGTGACACACGGCCTCATGGGTATTGATGGCTGTATCAGGGTACAGGGGCATAGTTTCTCTCTCTATCACCCATCCACCCTGTCCACATCCGCCAGGTCTGATAAGAAGGGTAAAATGTATGCCCTTGTAATCAACAGTGACAAAACAATATCAGATATCAGTCCTGTTTGAGGAAAATGTGACACAGACCCAACAGAAATAGTACAAAGGGGAAATGTGGTGCATTTAAAAAAAAACACAAAAGAAAACTTCTTCACAAGCAAACATATCTAAAATTAAGGTCTACTGTGTATACATGACTTTGGTTGACTATTTTTGGTTTTAGCTAACCATTTGAGTCTTAATATACTGCAAATGTTTCATGCACTGGATACGTGTAGTGGAGCATGTCGATGTATTTATGCTACACTGACACCAAGACAAAGTCTTGAACTTGGTGACATACAGTAAAATGAGACAGCCACGTCTGACACAGTGATTGTCACCCTGTTATTTCTGTTGCTCTTAAAAAAAAGCTATATACTTTCCGCAGCCACTCAAAATGTGTTATAATTTCAGACCATGCCAAAGAGAGAGGAAGAGAATGAGGGAGAGGCTGGGTTAGGCGAAGGCGTCAGAGTGTTTGCACACACATATGCAGGTGTATGTGTGTTTGTAGTGTGTGTGATGTGATGTGATAGAGAGTTAGCCTTGATCTTGTTAGTGGTGATTGGGGTCTCTGTGAGACCTCACACACTGGGCTGTGGGTGTAATTGGCCCTGGCAGGCCGGCCTGTAACCATGTGGAGACTTAGGAGGAATAGGGAGGAGAGTAAGGGCCTTTGTTTGTGGCAGCCGCCACATGTCTGCCTGTGTGGCAGTGCCGTGCTCCCGGGTGTGGAGGCTTGGCTTTGGGGAGATGATTGTTATAGCGCTGGCGTTGGCTTTAGAAATGCCTTTTTAATGGGAATGCATTTCACAGGCAAGAGCAGTGAGGTCTGGGAAACCAACAGCAGGGTACACAAGTTCAGCATGTGCTCGTGTCAGGATCTAGTCCATCAGTGGAAACAGCCTGCCATCTGCTGCTGAACACAAGTATGACAGGAGGCTTCTTGAACGCCTCTCCAGTCTCTTCTGCTTTTAGATATTTGCCTTTCTGAGGCAAATATTTTGTAATAAATAATGACATCTTTGCACACAAAAAAGCTTTCAAAAAATCGTTAAAAGACAGCTTGTGAAATAGATTTAGATGCACATGCACCTTATACTGTCCATATACACAGATCAATGTTTTTTTTAAGTAAGTATGTGTATTTACCTATTCAGCTCATCTAACTCTTTTCCATTGTTTTAAAGTTATTGTCTTTTAGCCTACTAATTCTGCTTGTAAACAAGTATGATGCATATGTCGTCAGTTGTGTAGCTGTCATTGTAGAGTACCTTAATTAAAGATCCATTCAATACTAGACCATTTCCACTTACCTCAAGCACTTTCAACACTTTTGCTTAATGAACAAATGAATTATGCAGTAACATAGGCTAAGCCAACAAAAGGTATTTGCTGCCTAATGTGTTTGCCTAAATAGCAGTGAAGAGCAGGCCTACCTTTTAAGTGGATAAGGTACCACTGTTTGGCTTGCGGTAAGTGTCTCGTTTAATTTAATTCAATAATCCTGATAAATGAAATAAATCCCTTTTGGGACATCCATTCCTTGAGTAGTGAGATAATATAAAATGAGGTTCACAGAGAAAAAATTAGGACATTATGGTTGATTGAGCTTTTACAAAAAGCAGAAATATTAATACAGAGATATTCTTTATGTTTATAATTTCGCAATAATGAATGAAGCCATCCATGTGGAAAACAATCAGAGCTCAAAGTGGATGACAGTGATTGTGAGGCTTAGTGAAAGAATGCATTAGCATTTTCACACACTCCCAATGCAAATTGTTTCACTTAAACTTTTTAAATACCATTTTGTGTTCCGACTTAATTTTAATAAGTTTGCAGATAAGGAAGCATAAGCATGGACTTGAAAGGCAGATCGTGAGTCTCTGCAACACATTTATTCACCATTTGATTCATGAGAGGAAACGGGAAAATTGAAAAGAATGAAAGAACGCGATCTTCTCTGAGAAATAATCAATTCTGTGCCGAACTGAGATTATTTAAATATAATAAGAAATATCCATATCAAACATTCATTTGAATTCGGTATAGATGCTTGTATAATTAAATGCAATGTTCCACACAAATTAAAACAGGCCTTCCTGGAGGCTGGTGCTCCTTATATTGAAAATGTTTTACTTATACCCATGCAGTTTTGTTTGGGCTCATATTTAATTAATACATATATTTTGTACTTTATATATTTCATATAATAATGACAGAAATAAGCATGTTTTTTTTTTTTAGCATAAAGCCAAACCCATGAATGTGTTAAGTATTTGCTTACTTTAATAAAAATTAAGAATTTATATTTATTTGTGTATTTACCTATATCCATAAATAACAGTATGCAGTCAAAGAAGAAATAACTTGTTTAAGAAATAACCTTATGCTTATTTTGTAAGATTTTTAGAGAGGTATTCACTTTGGTAAGTTTGTGCTGTAATCTCAGAAAACCTGTCAATGAGCTCACTCTAAAAAATGGGCGTACTGTAAGTCTAATTCTCCTGTTCTTCTGCACCTGCTCATTACCACGGTGAACTTTTTTTATTCACCCCAAGT
>VUQG01044332.1:43677-61615 GCA_015106755.1 Etia nguti
CACAAAATCCTATCACTTGTTTCCGGCAACTGCGGCCTCTTGTAAGTCAAATTGATTGAGTTGTCCTTGAACATCTGTTGTTCAGCCAAGCCTCAAAGGTAATCCCACTAATGGCCCTCTAAGCTATCCACATAAACACACACATAAATAAAAATGTTTTCTAAGAGATTTGGTCATTGACTTGCTGCTAATCAATTCTGCAGCTGCATCTGTTGATGAAGTTTTGGAAGGAGCCTACAGAGCAAGATATATGTAGCGATCAATGCCTGGCACTAGGCTGACAAAAGTGACAGTCACAGCTCCACTGGGAGTCAACATTTACACACAGATGGACTGGGCTTGTCGGATGTCTTGGCAAAACGCTGCTGGATATATGCACGTACACACATACGCAGCACTGAAACACTGACCAACAGAATGTTACCCATAAATGACAGAAGAGGGAAAAATTATGGGCTCATTTGAAGCGCAGTCTTTAAAGTGAAGAACTGACATTTTATAATTTGAGCTACCAGGCTCTGGCACAGACTGATATGACTGCTCTTGGAAGAAAGACAGTTTTTCAACATTTTAGAGAAAAAAGGGAAAAAGGCTTTTGTACTTGCTGGCCATGTCCCTTTTTATACATTTTGTCACTGGCTTAAAAGAATCCTCTTTAACAATAAGATGCTCACACAATTTAACAAGGGTAAAAATAATGATAACCAAAACTTAGGAGACTTAATGCTACACAAGCTCACAAATACAGTACAGCGTAACACACCATTAATTTTTGTAAACCCATCCTGCATTTAGCATAAGATCTTCCAAAATTTGTCCAAACTGCTTCCGTCCAGTTTGGTTGAGGGAGCCTGTAGTTCTACTTTTAAACAAAGACAAAAACTGAAGAACTGAAACATACAATGGCTGCCGGTTTCTCGCATGTTACTCATGGGTGGGGGGGGGTCAGAAAATTTCCAATACCTGTGCTTACAACTAAAGAAATATCTGCATATGACAGACCAACTTGGCTTCTTTTTTTTTTTATCTCTCCTGCTGCCAAGCAATATTCATAAATTTAATTTCCAATCTGTTCTCCTTTTATTAGTTGTGTGTTATTAAATGAGATTGCTTCATCTTAATATAATATATTTCCAAGGCCTGTGAATGTGGCTAGGAGCTGATATTCAAATTCAATAACATGGCCTGTACTTAGAGCATGGCACTAATAAATGCCAATGTATGATGCATATGAAGACGGGCTCAGCGAGGAAGTGGCAGCGGTTGATAATAATCTTGTGAATGTCCTTCACAGGAGAGACATGCTTGTCTTCCACCCCTGTGCTCCACTGCTCATATACCTGTAGGAGCTCAGATGACCTACATATGGAGGATGAGTGTGCTGAAGAGAGGAAAGGTGGCTGTTAATATTTCCCTGTGTTTTATTAACTACACAGACAAATCCCCAGTGTGTATACACTAGCTGTCAAACTTCACTCCAGAGAGAGAACAATGTAAATCAGAACTGTGCATCTGACTTTTAACCTTGCCACTGGACACTGAAGAAACACGCCTGTTGGTTCAGTCCAAAGACATCAGCAGTGTTGTTTTGCAGAGAGATAAACACATGACCGAGTCATATAGTAGTACAGTTCGCAGCAGATTGGATTGGTCACAGGGTTTCACATATTGGCTTCTGTATGGTTAAAACTTGACGTCTCTCCATTTTTTTCCTATTTTATCACTGGAACCTAACAACTGCTCTTGCAAAGGTTGCAGCTTAGGAAGCTTAGCCACAGCAGCGAGTGACCTTTACTTTTATTATGAATATTTCTATTTCATCATTATTATAGAATGAAATCTATGCATATGATCAGCACAATGGATTTCTTTTTCATTAGTTGTGTAAAATGCCAGTCAGTGAATAGAGGGGCAGCCAGGGCTGCCAGCCAGACTAGAACCCCCCCCCGCCCCACCCTCACATACTGGAGGGATCTGACAATTGGAATTAATATGCGTGGAGCTTTCCCTCCCCGTATGTTGGTTGAGGTTTTCCAGGCAACTTTATCAGGGGTAACATTATCGAGAGCTTTGCCGAGAGCTTCTTCATCATGCTCACATCCGAGCCTGCCCAACACTTGTCACTGTCAATCACAAGGTGATAATACACAGATGATTCTCTCATTTGGTTTAATAAAATCTCCAGGCTTATTTCAACTGCAGTCATTACAGCAAATAATTGCTGCATTGAGGTTTTAGCCAGGCCATAGCCTCAGGGATAAGGAAAGACTATTGCTATATGAAGGATTTGGTTGATGTTGTCTTTTTTTTCCTTTTTTTTTTTAACCTTTACTCCCCAGTCGTTCATATTTCTAAAATGAATATTACATTTGAATCTAGATTTGGCTTTCTTTATTCAAACTAACATTGTTATTACATATTATCTGGATGTGGAGTCATCTGTTTTCACTTTTTTTTATCTATGTGCTGTCAAGTCAGGTTTCACCAGGGACTGCCAATTGTAATTTTTAACTGTCATTTAAACCAAATTGTAGATCTGAATCAGCGGGCCTAAAATTCTCTGAAGGAATGGACTGACAGAAGGGAACATATTTCATCTTAAATTTAAATTCTGGCTCCATCTAAAAGTGCGCAGCTGGAAAATTCTGCTGAAACCACTATATACAGTATAAATCTTTTAGACAGGAACAATCAGACAGAGAAATATCCCATTACATCACTGATCTACTTGGCAAATGTATATAAAGGGATCTGATGCCAATATGATGCTTCCTACTCAAATGCACGCTCCAGATTTGCTGTATATCTCCTGGCAAACTTGAAATCTGTTTTAACGCCTGCTCAAATATATAAGTGAATGCTACTGAGGGTATGCTATTTGACTCTGGCCATTTCAATGCAGCTAAACAAAAAATTTCAATATAAAACCAAATCCAGCTCTAACAGGTCACATATTTAATTAGGTAATCCAATCTCCTCATTTTAATTACATTCATTAGTATATTTGTTTGACCAAACAAGGTCACAATAATTGATTAGATAAAGAATCAATGGCAAAGACAAAAAACTCATTACAAGAGCAGTGGTGTGGATATTTGCACCCTTGTTGGGGTCACACAGTTTATCTCAATGTCAATGAAGGCAAAGCAGGCATAAACTTATTTGTTTTGAGGTGGTCTTTGATTTGTACATGCCAAAGTAGTGATTGTGACCTTGCCTTGTTGGCTGCCCCATAAAGAAGCGGGACACTAATTACCTTTGACAGTGAAGTGTACTTGGGACAATATACAATCAGATAACAATAACAGAGTCAATAATTTGTATTTACTCTGAAACTTGGACAATGTCATTTCTCCCAATTAGTGCGATCACCGATGCATTAAATTAGTTTTTTTTTCCTCTCTCACCCAGAAAAATAATTAGGGGTAATTATTAAGAAATCAATCAATCAAGAGAGTAAACTGTCAATGAAGCATGGTCAAAAGTAAAAAAAATGTGTGACACGTGGCTTGGATCCATCTTGCCCCCAGGGGAATTTGTTGCGCAGTACACCGAAACATTAAAATAATGCAACAGCGCAGTGTGTATTTTGATGTTTATTTAAAATGCTAGATCCATGGATCCACTAATATTTATTTAATCTAAAAGGTAACTTATTCAAAGTGAAAAATATGTTACAACTTTAAACATCATACACAAAAAACAAATAAGTAGGGAGAAAATAGTCATTAGAAAGTTGGCTAATAAACGCACTCACAAACATGTTTTTTAAAAGCATGTGAATCTCTACTAGAGGTTTATTTAACCTCTTTAATATGGAAAATTATATATAAAGTAAAAGCCTTGGGGATTTGTTCTTACAAGTTTAAAATGGGAGTTGGAACACATACTCTTAAATAATGAAAGAAAAATAATTATACATTGTTCATTGCAGGAGAAATTCAAATTTTAAAAAAAGGTTTAACTGTAAATCCTTTCAAAATGATGCAACATGTAACCCCTGAATAATCACTGTTTTACTGTTTCCACTGTATATGAATCAAAAAGTGTTTAACATCTAATAACAAGTCCTGATTCCATCAGTATCTACTTTTTCCTCACATAACAATAATATTAACAGTATATAAACAGACTTACAGTAAAAAGGTATAATGCGGGGGGGGAATATGTAAAACATAACACTGAGAGATGAAGAAGAAAAATAAATTGAAACATGGGGTGATAGAGTTTGACATTAGTCGGTAATTTTATTTGTATTAGATAATATTAGGGTATTTGCTGCTTCTTATTTTTCAACTGAATGAGAAAATTGTAATAATGGTTGATGTCAGTTGAAAATAAAACAGAGTTTGGCTTCCAATTGGTCCATTTCACCCTATTTATATGACACTTACCAAAAATGATGAGAAGACGGTTTGGAAAACAAATGTTTTCATCCACTGAGTTATTCACAAAATAAATTACAATGTCTCTATCATAAAAAATGCCTGCTTTACATGCTTTTTCTAAATAAACGTTTTGCTATTGTGAATATATATATATATATATATATATATATATATATATATATATATATTAAAATCCATTTCCTTTACAGGAAATGGATTTTAAGATTTATTATTCGCAAATTTTTAAATGAAACTTATTTCATTTGTTTCAAATTGCAGTATTTGTCTGAAATTCATCATGTCTTTTTCCAGTTCAAGTCACCATAAATAGAAGACTGCAATATTTGTGCTGGTGGAACTGCTCTCTTTTGGGGTTTTCCGGATGTCATCATTCTCTACATTTTTTAGATTTATTTATTTATGGATTTATTTTTTATTATTATTATTTTAAAAAATCCAAGCCCCCATTGAATTCGAGGGCTCTGTGTTAAAGGGCACGCTGTCTATCACGTGACGAAGTCACAAGCAAATCACCTGCTAAGATGTGTTTTCTTATGGACCAATAAGGACGCGTTGTAGAGCAGCAAAAACGCCCTTCATTTGTTAGATTGATCTCCGGTCTCTGTGTTTGTCAAATTGTTTAGCTAACCTACGTTAGCCAGCTAGCTGGAATGATAACCAAAGGAATGGTGAGCAGCTGTGCACTTTCCTTCGAAAATTAAGGTGGGGCACGCCTTAACATTTCTTAACATTTAAAGGGACATTTATACAGTTCACGCAAATACGGTGAGTTTAATTAATAAGCTCTCTTACGTGCAAGAGCCACAGTTAAAAGACTGGTTTTGTTAGCAACGTCAAATGTAACCTTAAACCTAAAGCTGACGTTAGGCAAGTCAAGTAAAAAAAATGAGACGGTGTAAGTCTGGTAAAATTAACTCGTCGTATGCCTTGAAAGTTTATGTTGCCAAAATTCCAGCTGTCAACTAGAAATACGTTACGTTCAGCTGCCTCACCCTGGTCCATAACATTTGCTAACGTAGCACTGAAATCTCAGATTGTGGTGAATGACACGATAGCTCATGCTTGTACCAGAAATGACGAGACTTTGACAGTACATTTGATTAAAATCAGAACATTAGTTTCAATTTTTTTTCTTTTTTACGCCTCTGACAAACGGCGTTAGACACACAAGTCTTCAATGAAACAGCTTGGTTAGCACGAAGCTAAGCTAGCCGAAACACCCCGTCCTAACTTTGTGGTTGCAAGTGGCTATGCTAGCTAAATCTGCAAGGGATGCTTGATGATGATTATTATTATTATTATTTATTTATTTTTTATTTTGAGATACGTGTTTAGGTTGTGTCTGTTTGTCCTCAATTATAGCATTTGTTTCCTGTGACTCTTTCCACCACAGCAGCGAATGGCCTGGAGACTACTTGTCGTGGGACCTTCATAAAAAGAGGGACATCAGTCTGAACCTCTGAATGAGTGATGAACTTAAACCCTTTCTGGAGCATGTCTACCAATACAAGTCGTAAGGTAAACGTTGTGGAGGTTTTCCCATTAGGTATTTTTTGTGGAAAAAAATGGCAAACTTGATATTGATACAACACTTTAGTGTCCAGAAGCTTGCCTTAGGTGCTTATTAGATATGTACAAGCCTGTGGGAACCTCTCTGAAATGTGCTGCACATGATAGTCATGAGCTTTGCAAAGCAGGCTGATTTTTGATGTTTTAACAGTGCAGTAATGTTGCTTTACCTTCATATGACATGGCCACGATAATCACCTTTATTCTTAAAATCTTCACATTCACATATAAAATGTTTCGACTGCCCATTAAACCTAGAGCATAGTAGAGCTTACTATGTCTTACAAAGGTTGTATTTCTGCTGATCCTACAACAATATGAGATTGCATTTCCTAAGATTTAAAATATTTGAGATAACTTTTGTGAATTTGCATGAAACTGAATACGGAGTTAAAGGTTTAGGTTTTCTCCAAAGAAACACAATATTTAGTTAAAAAAAAAACAAAGAAAAAAAAACAAAAATCTGTACTTGTCTGCCAAAACTTGATTTCGATAGTCCTAATAATTTAACATTTGAGGGGACAAAAATGAGAAAATGTATAGCTTTGTTTTTTCTCAGCCTTGATTCCCACACCTGTTCCTACTTGGATTCATCTTGTTAACAAATCTTGTTAAACTGGAAAACCTTCATACTTGACATAAGGGTGTGGTTTTTCCACTCATTTTGGGGGAAATATGCTTATATTGTGTGAAGTTTAACTATAACCATGTGATTTAAAGCTACATTATAATGAAGTCTCCACTCTTTCTGTGTTGTGGTGTTTGGTGAAGTTTGCTACTGCTTGACTAAATTTCCACCAGCACAGTGGTGGGGATGGGATTTAGGATGGAGGAAAACAGTGTGAGTGACCTCTTTTGTTTGTCTCATCGAAGGTACATTTTAATGCATTCTACAGTCAAGTTTTCTTTCTTTTTTTCTTTTTTCTTTTTTTTTTTTAAGAGATTATGCAGCCTAAATTTGGAGCGTTAGTAATATTTATTCCAAGCGTTCCTGCCATATTTTTGCTGATTAACAGCAACATTTGTTATGGCTTCCTGATGTATCCTGGCATTCAAAACAGCATTCTTCTGTTTTGTGTTCAGAGTGAACTGTGACACTTTAACGCAACTGCTCGTGTCATCCTTATATCATCATTATGATGGCATTACAGCTAGGCATGAAAATGCTTGCTTTTGTCTGGACGTGGCTTCCTGACGAGCTACAAACCAGATGGGCAGTGTAACCTGAGAGGTCACTCACAGCACATGGTCACTACCCTGTGCCATTGGATTACTCCTTAGGTCTACCGTTGAGCATTTATACACACTATCTACCCTCGACTCAGGGGTTTCCTTCTGATTTTTTTATTTTTTTTCCCCTTCCACATAGCATGGGCTTTAATGTTTCATGTGTTAAGATCCCTGTCATGTTTTCAATCCTGAACAGCAGAGATCTGACAACGAGGAACAAAGCGGGCATGGGGAGCAGAGAGCCAGTCCAGCCCGTATGCCCTTTGGCAGAAAGCAGCTTCCGCCGATTCCTAAGAATGCAGCCCCTATTACCAAGCCTTCGCCAATGGGTACTCCAATCCAGTCTGCCAATGGCACGCACGCCTCTTATGGCCCTTTTTACTTGGAGTACTCTCTGCTGGCTGAGTTGTACGTATTGGTCCAGTATCAGAATTTAAATTTCAGTTTTTTGTTAATTTTTTGGCATGTGCCAATTTGCTGGTAGCCCTGGTATTAAACTAGTTTCACAGTGTCACTTAATTTTTTTAAATTTGGTTTCTCTTCTTCTGATTTTTCTTGTGACCTGCAGCACATTAGTGATTAAGCAGAAGCTCCCTGGAATTTATGTCCAGCCATCCTACAAATCTGCACTAAGTAGGGATTCCACTTTTAAAAGTTCATTCAATTAATCACTTTTTATATATCAGGGAAAGAAAAAAAGTTATAAGTGGTTCTAAAATGGCATCTCTCACTGTCTAGTGTGGTTTGGTGTGATATTCATCAGACATGGCTTGTACCAGGATGGTGTCTTCAAGTTCACTGTGTATATTCCAGATAATTATCCAGATGGGGAGTGTCCTGTAAGTATTAAAAAAAATGTTCTTGTTTGATATTTTGCCCCATACCAAAAAGTGAGATTGTATGATTTAGCTAAAAAAAAAAAGTAAATATTGGAAAATGCAAGATGTATGTCATTATAAATAAGTAGCACCATAAATGATGTATACATAAACTGTCATAAAATATGGTTTAATTAAAAAAAAATTGGTGCAAACATTTTGTTTCAGAAATTAGTATTTGACATACCAGTCTTCCATCCACTTGTTGACCCTGTGTCTGGAGAGCTTGATGTCAGAAGAGCTTTTACCAAATGGAGGTAGGTTTAACATTTTTATGTAGTAAAATTATGTAGTTTGCATTGCTAGTTTTCTCAAATTATATTTTGCCGTAGAAGAAATTGGGAGGGGGGTTGAAAAACTTGAGCAACTAAATGAATCACCAAGCTTGGTGTGGGCTGCTGCTGTAGCCCATAGGCTTCAAGGTTCGACAGAGGTGCTCTTCTGCATACCTTGGTTGTAACAAGTGCTTATTTGAGTAACTGTTACTTTTCTATCGCCTGGAAGGAAACTGGCCTTTCTCCTCTGGCTTCTGGTGCCTACAAGGCATTTTCAGCCAGAGAACTGCCACTTGCTGATATTTTCTATTTTCAGACCATGTTTTAAACCCAGTAGATCAGCAGTTTCTTAAATACTCAGACTAGTTTGTCTTGTGCCCACACCCATGCCACCACGTTCAAAGTCATTTAAATCACTTTTCTTTCCCATTCTTATGTTTGGTTTGAAATTCAGCACGTCACCAGGTTTAGATGCCTTACTGATTTACTGTCATGTGATTGCCTGAGATATTTGCTGTAACATACAGTTGAACAGGTGTATCAAAAACTGA
Organism: Etia nguti; assembly: GCA_015106755.1. Classification (NCBI taxonomy): domain Eukaryota; kingdom Metazoa; phylum Chordata; class Actinopteri; order Cichliformes; family Cichlidae; genus Etia; species Etia nguti. Next base: position 52,590 of record VUQG01044332.1, read on the forward strand.
ACTACGCACAAGGCAGTAAAAACAACTTTATTATGCTATTCAGCAAGGACTGACAATGGCATGGACTATAGTACAGATTTTGCATTTAAAGACATCTTGGCACTCTTCCATGAAGCAGGTGTAGCTAACGGCTCTGTTTGTTAACCCTTGGATGAGGAAAACTCATCTGTTCCTGAAGCAGAGTTAACTTGCTAGCGAGCAGGTAATTTGTAAGTTTTCTTCAACAAACTTGGAGTTTCTCTCTGCTGCACCTGAATCAGCTGAGTGACACCAAGTAATTCATAAAATAATATTGTATGGGCTTTATCCTGCAATATAAAGCACCTTGGGGCGACAGTAATTATTTTTTTGGCTCTCTATAGACAATATGTAACTGAATTAAAATAACTGAAACATTTATTGACTTATTCCACCAATATCTGTGTATGTGTGTAGACGGAATCACAACCACATCTGGCAAGTCCTGATGTATGCACGTACAGTTTTTTACAAGATTAACACCACAGAACCACTCAACCCAGAGGCTGCTGTACTGTGAGTTTAACATTCTTGGTTTTTGCCTTTTTTTTTCCTTAATGGAACTTATTGTGTGTGTATCTTTTTATTTTTCATCTGAAAATGTTCAATAAATCTTGTTAGTCGTTAATAGAAAAATAATTAAAATCTGGACTAAGAAATGGGTCTTTTAGCGCTCAGTGCAAAGTGATGTTTCTGGCTAAATAAGTTTGACATTTTTTGTTTTTCTTTTTTCAGCTATGAGAAGGATGTGCAGTTGTTCAAAAGCAAAGTGGTAGATAGTGTGAAACTATGCAACAGTCATCTTTTTGATCAGCCGAAGATCGATGATCCTTACGCAATAAGGTTGGTCAACTGTCCATTTAACACTCTAGTGCTGACCACGATAAGAAAATAAGTGTGTGTGTTGAAACTCTAAAGGGGGAAAAAAAAAAGTCTTGCATTCAGTTCTCCACTTTAATCCATTGGTTTCAGTTTTTCCCCATGGAACCCAGCTGTACATGAAGAAGCAAAAGAGAGGATGTTCACATACAAAGTAAGTTTTGCTAAATTAAAGCTTTGCACTTTCGAAGCAGGAGAGAGTTTAATCTGTATGTTTTCTCAGGCAATTCTGGTTATGCAGCTTTTAATTTGTTATTGTTGCCCTAGAGACGACCTGAAGATCACCACAAGGCATCTCAGGCATCGGGGTTGTCTTGGGTAAAGCCTGGCTCGACACAGCCCTTCAGCAAAGAGGACAATCCTCCCCAGAGCTGAACCTGCAATGTCAACATAGTGGCCACTAGAGGGAGTCAGAAGCATCAGATTCCATGCCACAGGCTTGCATCAGCCATCTGTGTGAAAGTGGAACCTTGGTAGTTGGCAACTTGATGTTAGCTCTTCACATTTATTGCTTGGCTTTAAAAGCTTTTGTAGGCCTCTCCTCAAAGAGTTTTAGAATAAGGAAACCAAGTTTGTATCATATTTAAATCAACAATGACAAATGGATGTGTCAACATCCTTTAGGGTAAGATGCAATCAAAGTGCATTCTCATTTTGGTTTTCTTATCCATTCACATATTTAGTTACGTTATGACATACAGCTGCAAAAGGCTGTGGAAGATGTGAGCAAAATTATTTTCATTCTTATTGTAAGTACAGTGGATTGCATGATCAATACCACTTGTTGAATTTGGCTCAGGACTGTTTATTTGTAAGACTTGGAATGTTTAATCACAGCTGTGTCGGTGAAAAAATGTCACATCCTCCTCTATTACCAAGTTAGGTTGACATTTGCTTTATATTTTTGTCTTATTGGATAATGAGTTATATTTTATTTCCACTGTGTTAACGGTTGTCTTACTTTGCTCCTAATATTTATGTAAAGCAGAGTTGGCAAATCTGGTTTTAAATGAGATTCTAAGTAAGCTTATGTATTTTGCCAGATTTGAAATCATTTTAAATGTTTTATATATATATATATATATATATATCTCTCTCATTGGTTATTAAAGGTTTGATGTGTAAATAATGGATTCTATGCTAAGGTTTGATTTTAAGAGACATCTGCATTGGTGCTCTGTAAGAGAATGTTTTTTTTGTTTGTTTGTTTGTTTTTTTTTTTTGTAGATAATTGTAAATTACTCCCAAATAAATGAAGTTACTCTAGAATTACAGAAGTCTGGAGACAAACACCTTTATTTTGATAAGGTTTAGTTATTTAGGACACTCTGAACAGCGAAATATGATGGTAATAAACTGGGGTGCTTCATATGCTCTAGATTCAGGGCAGTGTCAGTTCAAACTTGAAGTCTTCAAGCAAGGAATTTGGCTTGGTTGCTGTATTTGCAAATACTGTTGGAAAAATAGATTTAAAATCAGTAGAAATTCCATAAAGAAATGAGCACAGCAGGTATGGTGGCCAAAACTGTTTGAGCTGCTGTGAAAGGTAAAGGCATAACAAACTGTAATTCACATGATGTCATTTGGGCTCTTCAGAAGTTCAGATGAGTTGATGTGTGGAACCATTTCTTCTTGACTGCTTAGATTCAAAATAGAAACGGTATTCTTTGAAATAAATAAAAGGATTTTTAAAAGCTATGTTTTGTTTATATATTAATTCAAGTGTGCGTTTATTCTGAATTAATGAAAACCTAATTACATGAAACATATTTTAAACGTAATTACTCAATACAGTTACTGATACAAAGTAGCAATTTCTATTACACTAGAAATGATTCTATCAAAGAGAACCACGTTCAAATTTGAAATTACTTATTTTAGCGAAGTATTTCACTCTGGCAACAGATGGCGTTATGTACCCACAGCTGAAAGCATCTCTCCGGCTACTGTCACGTTCGCACTGAGGACAGACTAGGGTACATGTGCGAATATAAAACCTCTCCGGATTGGCTCCGGTTTAGACGCGGCCATCTTATGTACTCTGTCAACACAGCAACTTTACAAACGATGACATGATTTAATCAGCAACGCCCTGGCGCCACCGTCCTCAAAGTAGTCACAGTTGGTGAACCGGTTTTTAATTTAACATGGAAATGAGTGATTTTGGCAAATTGTCAGCGGTCCAATCACAGAGGGAGTTACTAATATGCAAATGCGGCGTTATCACAGTCACGTCAGCAGCAGCAGCAGAGCCGCTGTGCCGTGGTCGCCAGCAGGAGTACAACTAACAACACAGTAACAACTTCGCTAATACCACTCTGTCTTCATTGGCGTCTGGAGCTGCGCTTTGTGGTTCTTTTCAGGTAAGAAACTGCGCTATTTTCGGTGACTTTTCTGAGACGCATTTGGACTTGTGGGCTTCTGTTTAATACAGTCAAGTAGCTGTCAAATTTCGGACAGTGAGTCAATGAGGGTCGCCTCAGCTGTCTGATGACACACCGCCTAGCTGGCTGTGTGTCTTCCCTGTAGAAGCAAGGGTGTTCAGGAGCCATAAAACTTGTTTGTTTTCTTTGAATTCGCATCGAAACCAGCAAATATCATCGTACTTCTTCAGAGTTTGACGCCTACATGTAAATGCGCGTGTCTCCAAAGTAGTCCTAGGTGGGTTCTTCTTGGTCATGGTGGTCCTGAACTGACAGCGACCAGCCGGGCTCAAAGCAGCATGGCACTTGAATGTGGACGCCGATGTAGTTAACAGCGCCAGTACTTCGACAGGTTATTTGAAATGAAAACGAAAGTCAGGCGAGGATAAACTAGTTGGCTGTTATCACGGTCACAATCATTGACGACCTCTCCATCCATCTCCGGCCCCCTCCCCCCTCCTCCTCCTCCCTATCTTCTTCTGTGAGCAGCGTCACGACACCTTTTGAATCCTTAGGTTAAACGGTTCGAGTGCACGTGCGCACCTCCACAAACAGTTTTATATCTAAAACTCAAATGTTCCACGTGCGTTCATTTTTTTTCCGCTCGCCGAGCAGTTGAGCTTAAAGTAGCGCAACACATTGCCGCCTCGTCGGCTTAACCACCGCGCTCGCAGAGGCTGAAGCCATTTCTGAGGGAAGATGAAGAGGATGATATTAACTCAAGAGGTGAGCTCGGTGTCTTACTTAAACATGGTCGCTTAAGGGCTTTGAAAACACCACAGATGTATCGCCATGTCGCCAACTGACATACGGGACCACTTTACCAATGAAAACCTAAAAGAAGTTTCCTAAAAGTGGACCGAAATGCGTTCGTATACGCGCTTAGCTTTTGCTTCAACTTTCAGTTTAATTAATACAGTTTCAATTTTGTTAGTTTTACGCGGACATCTGTCCCAGAATTCAGGGGCAGATTATAAACACAGTTCATGTTGATATTAGGCATGAGTTGCACGTGCCTGGATGGTGCTCACAACGTCACAATTATGAAGGAAACAGCTGGAAAGCATCAGAAGGGACTGGTCTATGCCTCGGGGCCAGATGGGTGGCGTTTGAAGGTTAGCAGTGGCTTGGTTTAGCTATAGGGAACCTACATATAGATAGGGATCTACAGAAACGTAAAACTGACAAGTAGTTACATGGCAGTCACATGATTTCCCAATAAACATAATGATCACTACAGAAAGCACTGGAGAGAATCTTAAGCTTGAAGAGCAGCCTAATGTGAAAACAGGAATTGCTTCATGCTTGTGAGAATTGACTTTTGCAGGGACCTGGTGGTTATTGGGGAGAGTGGTAATGTGCACGACAATGAGTCTTAAAAGGAAATGTAGTGGATAGTACAGTAAAGTAGATTTCCTTTCTCTGTATGTTTAATTTAAGATTTAAATATTGCTTTCGAAATGCAAAGCATTGGTATGAGGTGGTGAGAATGTTATGAATTGTTTGTTAATATATTAGATTACACATTATTCAGGTTTGATGTTAGTAACATTATAAAGTCACAATGAAACTCGTAATGTAACCAGTGGAATTGTTTAGCTTGTCCTCTGTCTTCAGTAGATTTCTAGCAGGAACAGCAATTGTATTAATCATAACAATTTAAATTTTCTCTCTGTCTTTGTGTGAATTTTCCCCAGGTACATTGTTTTGCTGTCACAGCATGAACGTGTTGGTTAGGTCAAGTGGCATCTCTAGAACCGGGCGTGAACATAGTTATTTGTTAGTTATGTGTCAACCCGATGGTTGACAAGCAGCTTACCCACATACCCCAAATGTTGCCCTTGTCAGCTGGGATAGCTTGAAACCCTTAGAACAGATAAGAAGGTTTATATGAATAATGGAAACTCAAACCAGGGAACCACTGGTAATTCTGAGAGTTAATGCAGACATTTCTGTTGCTATGGGCCAAGCAGGGCACCTATGCTGGTTCACCTTAAGGTGAACTTAACTTGCATACAGAGAAGTTGGCTGTTAGAATCACTTAGAATGATTTTGTGGGTGGGCTTTTCTTTTAGCCATCACAAAACTGCAGCAGCAGCTGGGTAACTACCAGTTAAACAAGAAAAATCAAACTTTTGAGACCACCATAGTTTTTTTTTTTATGCTGGTAGAATTTTATGTTAAACCGTTTACTAGCATGGCTATTATTTTAAAAATATGCTGTTATAATCCAAGAAAATGGATGTCAGACAAAAATATGGGACAAATGTCTGTGTTCATTTGTGTGCCTGTGTGCATGTTAAGTCAGCATAATAACTGACCTCGGTAGGCTTCTGTCATCTTCCGCTGGTCTGTGGTTGCAGAACATGCACATGCGCGTGCTTAAAGGGCCTCCTCTGCCTCTGTCCTTAGCTGTTGAAATTCTATCAGCTGTCTGCACCTCCCACACATTCTGCAGTAGCAGGGCAGGCAGCTTCATTGGTTGTGGAGGTAGGGGGTTGAGGCGCATTTGTGCGTATGTGTGTATTTGAAAAGGGTGGGGGTACAGGAAGAGGCACCTGCTGGTGGCTGGCGGTTGGTTTGCACCAGCTGCTTTGCTGCACACATGAAAGGCAATGCTGACAGATAACTGACAGTACCAAGTTTCTCCAGAACCATGACATAGCCTTCACCTGGATTTTAAGAGCTTTTATATGTCAGATTGATAGAGACATGCAGCTTTACTGCTCTCAAAGAATGCATCATTGATGAGGAAATGGATGACAAAGTTCAATATGGTGGACAAAAATATACTTGATAAGCTGTTGTGTCATCTTTTAACTGGAAATTATTTGTGCGTGTGTTTAAAGGTTGATTATGCTAATAAGTAACTTTTTTTTAACCAAATGAAATCTGATGTAGGCCATAGATTACCAGCTGAAACTTTATCATCTGATATAAGTATTATAATTTATAATTTTCTCTCCATTTTAGGGCAGGAAAACTATATAGTCGGCATGCTGTAGCTCTACAGAGAGGCATTTGGGGACCAGTTTGGATCCATTGGTGTTCCAGAGGTTCCAGTCACCCTCCAGCCTCCACCATGGACTTCTTTAATGACCCCAGCCTCTTTGGTGGAGGTTTGGAAGTGCTGGATGATGATGGCTTCTCTTCAGCACCATCACTCGTGGATGAGCTAAATCTTACTGCTGACTTTGAACCGCTCCAAGTGGAGCCTCTTGGCCCTGGGAAGCATCAAGACATGATGCCACCAGCTTCTACCCAACAAGCTATGCCTAGTTACAGCCAGTCAATGGGTCATTACATTGACATTAAGGCCAATGTGGCTCAGGCATTTTCTGGTTCTCAGGGCATAAGTGAGGGCATGATTACAGAGCAACATGGCTCATACCATAATGCTCCCATGAGTCAAGTTCCTCAATCCAATGGGCTCTTCTGTAACAGTGGCAGTCCGATGTGGGGTAACCAAGACCAGAATGGGAACATGTACCAGGCCTTACCTCAACAGCAGCTTTGTCATCAACAGCAACAACTACAAAGCCAGCAACTTCATGGCAGACATCAAACACAGCACCATCCCTGTTATCGGCAGGAGGAGCAGCAGCACAGAATGCGACAGCAGCAGCTGCAACAACAGCAAAGTCATCAGCAACAGCTGTTAAGCCAGCACCAACAAATTAACACACAGACCGTGTCCCTGCAGCAGCAGCATCACAATTTCTCGTTTCACCAGGGAGGCCAGTCCAGCAGCCAACAGCAAATTCACCACACTCAGCAGCAGGTTCAGCACCAACTAACTGTGAGAGAGCAGCAGTTCCATTCAAGACCTCTTCCAAGTAAGCATTATTTGGAAAGTCAGAATGCTTCTGTGAGTGCAACTTGCTTGCAAACACAGCCACAGCAAGGTAACTACCAGTTGGTTAGGGAATGTCAAGCTTTCCCTGGAACAGGACTGGAAGAATCTAACCTGTCCTTTCCCATGCATTCATCATCTATGGTTCATTCCCTGCCCACATGCTCTGTCAGTTCTGCCAGAGCTTATCAACCGACTCAGTACCCTACTTATCCTGGGGAGCCAGAATTACCCAGTCTCAGTGAGCAATCTTTGTCCTCAGCCTCTATGTCTAGGCCCAGTAACACCACTGCACCACTCACTTCTACAATACCTGAACTTGCAGGGACACCATGCCAGTTTTCATCCACTGCACATTTGAGTCAGCAGCACACTAGGACCCCAATTAGCCAGGCAGAGGAATGTCCTTTCCGTGCTATACGTTGCTCTGGAGAAACCCAGGGAAACTGCAAGTCATCTGAGATGTTTGGTGAATCTATGCGATCCTACCCCAACATCACCACCCACCTGTCTTCTGAGCAACCTCAGAGTTGCAGGGTTATCAACACTAATGGATACCAAGCTTTGGGAGACAGCCTTTTACCATCAGCAGCTCATGATGAAGACTTGGATGGCCTGGAGCCTCCCGACCTCCTGCCTGACCTACTGCCCCAGCTTGAGCATGCTTTTAAGCAAGAGGACAAATCTAACTGTGGCTGGACTGATACTACTCAGGAGATGGGAATTGAGTACAGGAAACCATCACCCATTGAGTACAGTGAAGATAAGGTAACACATTTCATTCTTTTTGTTCCTAAAGCATATGTTTAAAGGCACTGCATTGATCCTTATATATAACCACATACTCCATACTTAACACCCATTTCTAAGTTACAGTCACTGACAAGAATGAAAATGAAAAAGCTGAATGAAATGAAACAGTAATGTGTTGAATTTGGCAATTTTAAATATTTTTTTCTTTAATAATGGAGAAATATTCTCTTCTTTGCGTAGTATGGCACAAAATTCAGCCACTCATATAGTGCTTAGCTATCTCAGGTAGAACATGTGCTTGCCTAGTAGAAAACCTGCAATCAACAGTGGAAAGGGGAAGGTGTATCTTGGGCAGTCTGAAAGCTATCTGAAAATGATAATGGTCAGTCCGACCTGGCCTGTCTGGCTGGCCAGTGCACTGACAGCAGCTCAGGCCTGATTAGGCTAAGAGTGGCAGGAGAGTCTTCAGGACTTAGCTGTAAGCATACTTAGGGCTATATCAAGATGTGGGTCAGGGCAAGCCAGAAGCACTTGCACACTGCCTCGCTGGAGTGTGGGGGAGGTTGCACGCTGTTGTGGTAGCTGCCACAGTTTCTGTGTGTGTCTGTGCGTGAGTGCGTGTGCACGTGTGAGAGAGTGAGCGGTAGGAAAAGAGCACGGTGAAGGAGAGTGGTTAGCACTTCAGAGCGGGGGAGGGGGTTTGAGAGATGGAGAGGGCAGCAGCTCATGGAAAAAGGAGAGCTTAGGAAAGAAAGGGAGGGAAAGAGACAGAGAGGAAGAGCATGACAGAGAGAAGAGAAGCGGAGGGGGAGGTTGGGTGAATGCATTAGCTGGCTGTAACAGGCTTCAGGCGGTTCCTGGACCTCAGATGGCTTGTAACTTAGCAGCATCCATGCACTACCGTCGCCCATGAGTGACACATGACCACCAGCTAAAGCCACAGACCTTTCATCGTGCTCTGCACACTTTATGTGCATACGTAGATAGAAACATATTTTTGTGTTCTCTTTTGAGAGCATTTGTGTTAGATTTCAGAATTTTTGTTACTAAAACAATGAAAATTATGTTTTTTGAAGGCACACTTTACATATAGGCACTTT